>CDFN01060331.1:2870-26316 GCA_000826445.1 Acanthamoeba quina | reverse complement strand
CCGAGGAAGGGCGGATCTCTTCTTCATGCGATCATCGAAGCGCGCACCAAGACCATCGCCCGAAAACAAACGAAGCCGGCAGGAGCAAGCCAAAGCGTACTCCACGAGCATGAGCTTAGAGCGGAACTGCACAATCACATCGCGCAAGGTGAGACCGCTCAGAGTGAGGCAAAAAAGGGGAAAAACAACTCACGCGAAAATGATCAAGCGCTTGGCGCAGATACAAACGAATGCGAGCGCGAGTGCGAATTTGAATACGAGTGCGAATGCGAGTGCGAATTGGAATAAGAGTGCGAGTGCGAATGCGAACAACCAACAGAGTTGCTCTGCGGGGCTCTCTGTGAGGGAATATTTCGCCAGCCCTTTGGACAGACTCAGCGATTGGGGGGGACAGCCTTTCGTGTACTGCAGTGTCGTTTGTCAGGTTCGCCCCTGTGCTGGACATTCTTGTTCCCCTCGAATCTCTTCTCTGTCTCTCTTTCTCACTCATGCTGGTGGTGTCTGCTCAATACTCTCAACTTGCTCCTGCACTCCTCAAGCCTGCAGTGACAGACTGCACTGACCAAGCCCAGGCACCCAGCAAACTTGAAAGTGTGGGCACTGCTGTTGACTCATACCACACACCAGCCAACTTTTGGTGAGGGACTTGTGCTTGTGAGTCTCCAACAGAAGTCAGAGAATTGTGGTTGAACTGGCCCTTGAGCCTTAAGGGGGCAGTATGGTTTGGGGCCTGTTTTTTGGCAGCACATGGCAAGAACCATGGGGCCATGGCCACCCCATCAGCGCTCAAAGAATGCACTTCAGGGCAGAGAACTGGTGCTGGGGCAATTCCAAATATGCTGTAACTTCCCCCACCACAGTAAAAGTGGACTTAGCAAAATTGGCTATGTGGCAGTATATCAGAAAGCACAAGGCATACAAAATGGCCACAGATGGCTGATTTTCAATTGCCATTTGTTGAATTCCAAGTGCATCATGCCTGTGGGCCTCTATGAGGCTGTACAGACGCAAGGCACACACTCCCCTTGATAGTACACTCCCATCATTTTTTTTCCCATTTGGCCAAACCCCTCAATTTGTTTGCCAATGACTTGCACAAAGTCAGGCTCATCAGCTCAGCCAGCCTGCAAGTAGACAAATGTGCCTTTTTCACACAATAATGGGCCTCCTTTGCATAGAACACAAGAAGATGGTGACACCTTGGCCCACATCCCCAATGCCACAGGCGTGATTTTGCCAAGTCAGTTTTGGAGTGTCTTGTTACTTGTTGATAACAATAATAAATGAATTTTACTTCAGTTTTTTTGGGTACTTTTTTTCTGCAAGGGGGAGTGAGACTTGGTCAAAAGGTGGGCGTTTTTCAAATTTTTGCCCATACTTCAAATTTTATGGGAGTTGTCCTGGCCCTCTGCCCGCATTCTTTGAGCGCCAATGGGGTGGCCACAACCCACGGTTCTCGCCATGTGCCGCCAAAAAACAGGCAGTCCAATTCCAGAGCACAAACCTGACTCCAGGGCTTAAGCTTGTCTGGCATGAATGGCCGTGCGCGCATTCGTGTGCTGCGGCGTGCGGCCACGTGATGCAAAAGAGAGGACCCCGGCGATCCTCTGACAACCTGCCCACCGCCGAGATGCGAGTCGTCGCCAAGACGTGCGAAGCCAACTCTCGCATTCGCTGCTGACACTGACGACGTTCGCTGCTGTCGTGCTGTCATTGCTATCTCTGACGTTGCTGGCGCTGACGACGCTCGCTGATGCCGTTGCTGTCGTGCTGCTGACGCTGACGACGCTCATTGCTGGCGCGGACGCTGACTCTGCGCGCGCCTCTGTCAGCGGCCTCCGGGAGATGGCCTGTAAGATACCTTCGCGTTGAGTCGGGGCTGAGCGGGCAGAGTGAGCCGTGGGGACCATCGTAGGCGGAGAGTGGAGCAGAGCGTTGAGTACAGGGGCACGAGCACCTGGGTCGGAGAGCTCGAAGCACTGCCTGGGCAACAGGAGGGCTGAGGAGAAGCGGCCTTCCTTTGCTGAGGAGTTCAGTTGTGGAATACATCTTGGCAAAGTGTGCCCGTTGGTTTAGGCGAACTCTTGAGCAACAGAAACGAGAGAAAAATTCCTGGGAGTGAAGACTTCGCAAGCGTTTCCCCCTCGGGTGGTGCCCTTGGTCTCGAACACGCGCACGCCTGGCGGCGCTAACCCACGCCGCCACACATCCACGACCGCTGTGTTACATGTCGCCCCGCATCACGCGACAGTGTGACATCGCCGCTCTTGCACTTAAGCGGCAACAGCTTCTGCTGAGGTAGATGGACACCAATGTTCGCGGGCGGCACCATACGCAGCGGTACAAGTGTACCGCTCGACAAATCGTGGCAGTCGATGGCTGTCGCACGTGAAAACAAAGGTTTGAACACCACACAGCCTAAGTCGAGGGACACACGCGTCCGCATTTAATAAAATGCAAATCACTGCTGATAGGTAGCTTTGACCTTGGTTCCATCAACATCATACGCCTTACAGATGAAAGGGTAGACGTGGTAGGTTATCTGCGAGTCAAAGGGCGCATTGAACTTAGGCTCGATTCTCCCATCGTTCACCGCGTAGACGTGCCACTGACCTCGGATTCCTCCATCTCCCAGATGAGCATCGAGTAGGCGCAGATACTCGATATCCGAGGCGGGCGAGTTTTCCGCTCTACCCAGCGTAGTCAGCGTGCCCGCAGTGGTGTCCAGCCTATAAAAATAAATCTGCGCGTACAGAGTAAGTTTGGCCAGCCGTGGAAGTTGGGAGGTAGGTAGGTAGCCATGCCTTGCCAGTGCTCATGTTGTCGACGCCGGGAGATGTAAAGAAGTGCAAAAGGTGGGCAGTGTTTTTTGATGTAGACAACGACTCCCCTATTGGCTGATCGGTGTCGTCAGCACCTGTGGTTGCAGGGAGCCAACAACGTAATTTCCAATTCTATTTCAGGGCCTGGTATTTGTGGGTTCAAGCGCTGCAGGCCTTAAAAAGGAAATTATGTTTCCTTGCTCTGCAATGGGTGCTGTCTGGTTCGACATTAATTTGAGGTGTAGCAAGGAGGCTTGCCCATTGAACAAACGAGCCGCTGTGATGGTGAGACTTCTTGCGAGGTACCTCGCGAGCTTCCTCTGCTCTCATGAAACTGTGGATATTATTATGGATTTCATGCATCTTCCACTGCTGTCGTCCCCGCCTTGATTATCACCAACACCTTCCTTGGGCGCATTCAGCACAAGGAGCTGCCTGCCCATCTGAAAAAATCGCCAGCCAAGCACCTCACGCAAGGCCTAGTCTGCCCCCGCCAGGCACCTCCTTGCCCTGCCGCCGATGTGGTTTGTGAGTTCAACTTACACGCTTCGCCCCAGTGCTCCCTTGGCACATTGCCAGACCTGCCCGCTTCCTCGTCATACATGCGGGGCTCGGCAGCGCACCAACACGACTCGTCGGCGATGTGCGGCGGCGAGGACTTGCAACCACGCGCGCGCTCGACAGCACATTCCTTCAGCGCGGCGCTGCGTGGCGGCAAAGGCTCGCGGCGAGTTTGGTTGGTTGCGCGAGTTGGTGTTACCTGCGACCTGCAACCAGCGACCAAGCCGCGTCGTTAGTTAGCACCACGTTTGCGTCGGACCGAGTTTGTGTCGAGCCAAAGGATTGTGTTGGCGGGCGAACCATGCCGAGTTTATGTTGTTGCTGGCTCTCCGCCAAGTTGGCAACGCCAACAGATTTTGAACAGACTGGCGCAGCGCACTCGGCGCGGCATACTACAAATGGAGTATTCGGAGTGGCATACGCGGCGCGGCCCACTCGGCGAGGTGCACGCGGCGCGGCATATCGCAGCCTACAAACTCGTCAACGCCTGCCCGCCGTTTGCTGCATCGCGGGCTCCCCCCGCACAAGCACGAGCACAAACGCGCCCTCGCTTCCTCACAGGTCTGGCGAGCCTTGTGCGACCGCGCGCAGCCTCGCGCGACCCCCACGGCCAGCGCCGCGGTCGCCACCAAGCTGCGGTCAATCAGACAGGAGCCCCGCCTCATAGCGGAGCTGGCTCGTCGGGCCAGCGAGCCTGACTGACCCTATTATTCGGAGCGCGGCGGCCACGCTCAGCAATTTGCTGTCCGGCTTCTTCACGAGCGAGAGCACGGTGTTCGTCGGGCAGCTGCGTGCACTCGTCCGCGGGTTCCTACAGGAACTCGGCTCCCAGCCGACGCTGCAGATGCTCGACGGCAGCGCGCCCGCGGCCAAGTTCGAAGAGCTCACCGCCATACCTAAGCACTGCGACGAGGCGAGAGGTTGTGTGGGAGAGCCACCCAACAATGATGGGAGGCGGCGGCGGCGGCGAAGGCAGCCCGACCGACCCCAGGAGCGAGCCCCAACTCCTTTCCCAGCTCCGTCTCGTGCAATCAGGTACGCTTCCATGGAGCGACTAGTCAGTCATTCGCGACCAAGCCACTTGTGCGTATGCGCGCATCGGTCACTCGCCTGTGCCTTTCGCCCGCGCAGTCGACGTGTGTCAAGTCAGGATCGAGCGAGTGCTGAGCACACTCTTCCGGGCCACCACCACCACCGATGCGACCATTCTCATAAGCTACCAGTACCCACGTCGGAGGCCTCTGGCTGGACGGCATGGGGTGGCGTTGGCGTCCTGGTTAGGCAGGAGCACCTGGACGCTGGCCGAGCTGCAGCAGCAGCTCCGAGAACAGTGCGGCGTGTGGGTCTTTGGCGATCGACTGGTGCCGGTCCAGATCGAGGTGGTCGCGCTGTCGCTTGCCGCGCTCATCTATGAGACGCCAAGCCGAGTATGCTGAGCCATAAAGCGCGCGGAGTAACTCGCGCCAACTCAAAGACGCGACGACGGGGCAGCGGAAGCACAAGCGTCAAGTATGTTGTGCCACGTCCTTCTTCTGGCACCGAAGCGTTGCTGACTTGTTGGGCCGACACGAACCCGAGTTGCCCCGTCGGCCACCGTGGTCCGACACAAACCAAGGCAGATGCATATGCGCGACTAGCCCAACTCTACACAACTTGTCCACCCTTGCGAGTGCAGCTCGACGGCACTACGCTGTACAGCGGCCAGCATGCCACCCCGAGCTAGACTACCCCGCCGCGGCGGCGGCGTAGGTGCGGGCAAAACCCTAACCCTAAACCCTAACCCTAGCTCGAAACCCTAACCCTAAGAGAAACCCTAATCCTAAGAGCGCCACGCGTGTTCTCGCCAGCAGGCGTCGGACGGCGCTCGCATGCCCGCAGATTGACGCCCGCGCCAGCACCGTGTCGTCGGCTCTGGCACTCTCACCGTGGGAGTCAGCATCGGCAATGGCGCCTGCGACATGAAGCCAGCGCTGAGGCAACCGTGCCTCGTTGTAGACGCCATGTTTCCCAATCCTGGCGACGACATTGTGCGCGCGCTGGTAGTGTCCACTCGCCCTCGCTAGCGTCACCGCCCACCGTTGTCATCACCGCGGCTCTGGCCGTTGAAGCCTGCGGTCTGCCAGCTCACCGCGCCGCACAAGACCAGCATGCCTGCGCGCCGACGCCTAGCAAAAGGCGTACACCGACTTTGCTCTCGGCCAAACACGCTGCCGCACCCACTCGCCCTGGTGTCTCTCGGTGCTCGCGCGCGCGAGCCCAACACGCCATGCCCAGCGCCAAGGTGCAGTTGCCGCTCGTCGCCGTCGTCGCCAAAGGGTTTGCGCCAGCGAGGGCGAGCAGCCATGCCAACAGCGTCCGCACGTCTTTTGTGTCATCGGGTCAAGGTTTGTGTCGCGCCAAGTTTTGTGCTGTGTCGAGCCAAGGTTTGTGTGTCGAGCCAAAGTTTGCCCTGACGCCAACGGCGGAGTGCCACCGAGCATTCGCCGCGGCCTAACCAGCGCAGCATACTAGCACACTACACACGACATACCTCGCGCGGCGTATACTCAGCGCTGCCTGCTTGGCGCGGCATACTCGGCGCGGTGTCGTCTACGCTGCCTGCTCTGCGCGGTGTAGTAGACACGACATACTCGGCGTGGCGTCGTCGATACAGCGTACTCGCCACGGCTGTGCAAGAGCGCGCACTTTCACTGCTGCGACGTCGGCTGCCACTGTTCTGTGGCAGCGTGCGTGGCGCGGCGAGTCGAAGCAAGTCGGTCGCCAAGTCGAGTTGAGTCCAAGTGGACATGAAGCGAGGTTGGACAAGGCGAGTCGAGCTCGTTGGCGTCAGACCAAGTTTGTCAGACCGAGAGATGCATTTTTCTTTCCCTAGACAGACCTGTCTAGGGAATACGAATTCCTCTGCCGAATCGCATCCTCAGTTCTGCCGACACAAAAAAACTTTTTCTTGTCGGCACAGCCTTTTCGACCGCCACCTGCGCGTTTTTGTCCCAAAGATCATCAAAAAACGAGGATTCGATTCGGCAGAGGTATAAAAGAAACAGAACACAGGTCGCACAGCAAGCAGTAAAGCATCACTGTGTGAGATCCACAGTGGACGTGGGCAGAGTTTCCTCGGTGTTGCTTTCACGCTCCGCAGTGGATGTCTGGAAAGCCTCCTCATCGCCAGCCACATCAGATTTTTCCTTGCCCTTGTCCTCGCCCCTTGACTTGCGAAGCTGGTCTTGGGCTCGGCGAGCCTGTTCTGCCGCCTGGGCAGCCGATGCCTCGACAAAATTCAAGAGCTCACTGACTTGGTCCGGGAGCTGACAACCTTCCATAGTCGATATCTGGGAATTCATCTGCATCTAGCTGGGCCTGGACGGGAGCGGTCTGGGCGGCGGCAGAGACTTGTCAGCTCCCGGCCTTGGTGGTCAAACGCGATGATGCCTGCATTGCTTAAGTGCGTTGTCCCGTGGAAGGTGATGGTGGGGGGCTTTATGCGAGCCTCGAATCTCCAGAGGATCCCACACAACTAATCTCCAAGTGCACACGACAGTCAGGCGCCTGTTTGCGGTTGCTTGTGTGAGGACGTTGTGGCGGTGGAGACGGTGGCGAAACCAGCTGCGCGCAGCGGCACCTTACGCCGCCGTTGTCGAATCGATTTGCGACCGCGCGCTGCATGACACCGCACTGGCTCGAACTCTACTGACTCGACTCAACCTCAACACCACAGCGGACTCGATCACACCTGCCCAGCAGCGACTGCCGACATCTACAGTGCCATCATCTATAGCGCCAGCGTCGATGGCGCCAGCAGCGTATGTATTGGCAGCGAGCGTCTTCAGCATCGAGGGCCGTGTGCACCTGCATTTACAGTCGCCCACACGATCGCCCCTGACCCTATGGTCTTCTGACTGCCCCGTGCTCTCTACGAGCGTCTGCAGCTGCGAGCGCTGGCATTAGAAGTGTGCGCAACAAACCCGCCGGCGAGCTTCTCCAGGAGCGTGCGCGCCCGCACAGACAGCGCCAGCGGGAGCAAGCACCGCCACCCACCGATTTCGACTCCACCGTGGCCCGACACAAACCAAGGCAGACGCAAATGCGCGACTAGCCCAACTCTACGCAACTTGTCCACCCTCGCGACTACAGCTTGACGGCACTCCGCTGTACAGCAGCCAGCATGCTACGCCGAGCTAGACTACCTCGCCGCGGCGGCATAGGAGCGCGCAAAACCCTAGCCCTAAACCCTAACCCTAAGAGAAACCCTACCTGGTGTCCGCAAACACAGCCGGCGCAAGCGCAAACTTGGTTCGCTTTGCCGTCTTACTGAGCCGACATGGGCCCGACTCGCGTCGCCGTCCAACGTAAACCTGGCTTCGACGCAAGCCCCGATACGAGACCCAAGCTTGGACCAGCTCGATCTTGAGTCTTGGCTTCTCGCCTCGCGACACAAACCCAAAGACAATGCCAACTCAAATACGTTACGCCGTGGCGGCGTAAGCAATCAAGCACGCTGCGCAGTCAGTGCAGTAGCCAGATTCATAGGCATCCTAACCCTAAGAGAAACCCTAGCTTGAAACCCTAACCCTCTGAGAAACCCTCTGAGAAACCCTAAGAGAAACCCTAGAGCTTGAAACCCTAAGCCCTGCCCCTAATCCTGGCCGCTGGCCCGATGCTGGTGGCGTCAATAGTCAGTCAATGCCCTCGCGAGCTCGCCGCTGCAGACGTTGTCATCGCCTTGGCGCCCTGTTGGCAAGTTCCACAGTGTTGTCCCCGCCGAACGTCGCTCTCCCGAAAAGCGCACGCTCGCCCGCAGCCTCAGCAGCGCGCCGCGCGGCAGCAACAGCGCAGAGCCGGGGCTGCACTATTGCTGGCAGCCACAAAATGGCCTTAAACAGCAGTCGTGCAGCCCCGGCTCTGTGCTGTTGCCGCCGCGCGGCGCGCTGAGGAGGCTGAGGCAAGCGTGCGCTTTTCGGGAGAGCGACGTTCGGCGGGGAGACGGTGCTGAGGGGCGCACGCCTTGCTGTGTGCTGCGTGTGGCATTGGCTTGGCGCAGCAGTGAATCGGGGGTGAGGCTGCGCAACGCTGCTGCTGGCTCTTAGGGTTTAGGGTTATGAGGGTCAAGCATCTTGGCTCGCCCAACGGCCTACGCCCTCGCCTGTAGAAGCTGTATCGCTTGCGCTCACTGCGCACACTGCCCCTGCTTCGCCTCACACGCTCCTACTGGCTCGTAGTGAGGGCGACTGTGGCCGCCTTCATGGTTGGCGGCGAAAGCGTGGGCGCGAGCGGACGTGTGCGTCGGGATCGCGTCAGGGCCAATGGGTCGCCCGTGCGGCCAGCGGCATGTTTGGTGGCGACGTCGGCGGCAGGCGGGGGGCAGACGGCGTGTCTCGCCCGGCCTGGTCATTGTCACAACAAAACTTCGAAGCCAATGCACCCCGCCCTGTCTCGTCGCCACCTCCCGCCACTGCCGCCACCTTTGCTCTCCCTCTTTGGTGCCGTGCGTGCCCCTCGTCGCTCTGAGGCGAACGCGGCGGCCAAGCATGAAAGTGCGCGTGCAGCAACGCAAAACTCGACAGCGGCGCAAGCGCGTGCAGTAACATGATTAGACAGCGTGGCGCGACGCGGCGAGAGCTCGGGATTCAGCAAGCGGCGGGCAGGCGTTGGCGAGTTGGCAGGTGCGACAGCAGAGTCGGGTGGATGTGTCGTCGGCGACGCAAAGCAAAACGCGGATGTAGGAAACAGGAGAAAAAAAAATCTTATCCCCGCAAACGCGACCCGACTCCAACTTTGCCAACGCGATAGCCGACCCCTAGCCACATGCACCCTTTGACCATCAACGCCGCGCGCCGCCGACCATCGCGTTCGACTCGCCCCGACAAGGAGAGCACGGCGCATCCGCTTACATCGACTTGGACCGCAAAAACAATGACGGCTGCGACCGCCAGCGCTGCGCTCAACGCCGTCTCGGTGTTGCCTGCGGCGGCATGATTCGACAGCACGACGGCGGCGGTCAGACACGCATTTGGTAGCGAGCTGGAGGGAGGGAGGGAGCCAAAACCGCCAGACGCGCAAAAGCAAATACAAAACGTGGCCGACGCAACAAATCTGGCCCTGGCCTCGGACGCCACTCGTCAACTTTGCCAGCACCAACCTTGGACAGCACGCATCTTTCGACTGGCAACCCCACGAGTCGCCAGCCATCGCGTTGGACGCGCCTCGACGAGAAGAACACGGCGCGGGTGCTTACATCAACTTTGACCGTCAAACTATGATGGTTGCGACCGCCAGCGCCGCGCGCGCAAAGTCGCCGTCTCAGCGTCTTGCCTGCGGCGGCATGATCCGACAGTGCATTGTCAGCAAGGGTTTGCGACGCTAACGGCGGCCGGAAACCTCTGCGCGTTTGGTGGAGAGTTGGAGGGCTGGAGGCCAAACCGACCAAATGCGCAAAACGCAAAAGCTTGGCACTACGGCAGCACTGCGCATGATACCTCACCATGCTCTGCAGCATATCGCCGCACTGAGCCCCGCGGTCTAAGCACAAGGCCAACGGAGTAGGCGAGAGGTGTGTGCAGCCACTTCCCTTAGCTGTCAATTCTCCCTGCTGCCACGCGCGCTGCTAACTCGCCGAGTTGCTTCGCGCTCCTGCCGCCACATCTCGCGCACCTGCCATCGCTTGGACGCGAACGACGAGGCGAACCTTGACAGCGCGATGGTGAGACTGGGCTGCACGGCGAGGAGGCTGCTGGCGTAATGGCAAGACGCAACAGCGCGGCGGCGAGCGAGTCGTCAAAGAGCTCAGATGTGCACCATCTGCCACCACAGCTACCACTGACGAGGCGCAAGCGAATTCCAGCGCCAACACGGTCAGCAGCGATAGCTGATGCTGCGTGACCTCACCTGCATGTGCGAGGCTAAGTGTGGCCAACTCCTACTCTGACCCCGACGCGCTACAGCGCCTAACCAGGTCCGGTCCAACAACTTGGCCTCTCGCCAACAACGACAACAGTGAGAAAGAGCACGAGAGCCGACAGCTCACACCCTCGCACGCTGTCGCTGTCTCGCGCTGGAGCCCGACTGCTTGCGGGCGATCTGCTGCGACGTGCAGTCTGGAACCAGTGACGTGGGTCATGCTCCCACTGAGCAACTTGCCGGCAGCAGGACTGCATAAGATGGAGAAGATTTATTTGTCCCAATTAACCACACGGTAGAGCGGCATCCCCGAACCTGGTCAGTTCATCACGTCCGGCAATTGGGGGCTTCAAAGATAAACTCGCCCTCGCCAAACACTCTAGCGTACTGGGGAGTCTGGCTAGACTCGGCCATACTGTCACGGACGTACTGAAGAAGAGCATTCGCGGTGATCCACCCGTGGCCCCTAAAGGCCGCGCCGCGGAGCCCATTCACCAGCTGATCGGTGAAGAGTCCATGCCCATTCGATCCAGCTCGCGCCACCTGGTCTGACTGCCCGGCGGTGAGAACTTCGTGTACCGGCATCGAGAGGTGGTCAGCCAGCTGGGTGGTGGAGGTGCCGCGGGTGAAGCTGTGGGCCGAGTAGCAGCAGTCTAGGATCGTGAGGAAGTGGGTCGGCAGAATCTTCTCCAGAGTACTGGGTGCGAGGCCGAAACCCTGCATGGGGATGCTGGTGGTGTAGGGCTGGTCGGGATTATAGTCGAAGGGGAGGATCGCTTTTAGGTCTTCGGAGCCATGGCCGGCAAAGAAGAAGAGGAGACGCGCGCTTCTCCCGACGCGTGATCCGTGATCGAGGAGTTCGGTCTGTATGCGATGCTTCGTGGCCTGCTCGTTCAGGAGTAGTACCACGTCGAAGCCACGAGAGGTTAGGAGCGCTCCCATGGCATTCGCATCCTCGACACAGAAGGCGCACGAGTTCACGTTCTGGTATGCGTTGATGCCGACGAGCACGGCTACCGACTTCTCATACCAGAACATGGACTTCTCGTCGGTCAACTGCAAGCGTGGATGGAGAGGAGCGCAGAGTTCCGAGGCGATCCTGTAGCCGGTGTCTGTCTCGTCGACACGGATCTAGAGAAAACCGGCGAGGTTAGTCAGGCCCTGGGAGTGGCATGAAGCGGTGGGGCCAGGGTGTATAACTACCCAGTCAATGACTGCAGGAAAGTCCTCGTGCTCGATCTTCGATCGTAGGCAAACCCTAAAGGTTGAACCAGGGAACTTGCGGAGGGCCTCTTGCAGACCTTGCCGAGGCGTCTGGCTCTGACCACAGTTCCTGGAAGGACTCAATCAGGATGGCCTTGGAGGGAGGCGAAGGGGGTGCAGGTACCTTTGGGCGGTCGGGGAGGACACGTAGGCGCCCCACCACCCTTCTCGGTGGGCAAAGAAGATATCGCAAGTCTCCTTCTTGACCGCAGCAGGGCAAGGCTTTTCGATTTCCATTCTCTCCTGGTCTACCCTGTTCATGGAGATGAAATCCTCTGCCCTGGCGCGAGTATCGAATTTTTGGTACTTGGCGCCGGGGAAACCCTTGACCTGGCACTCTGCCGAGTGCCTAGGCAAAGAGAAGGGAGGATTGGATTAATAGTGAATCGATCATCCATTCGCTTGCCTGAGCCCGTACCAGTCCAGATAAATCCCAGGGGTATGTCCAATTGCCACCGCGTAGAAGACCAGCTTTTTACCCTGAGTTCTTTGCATCGCAGGAGGGACCTGTCTGCGCGAGTCGGTTGAAGTTGAGGATAAGACGGCCACTTTTAATTTTTCCCTCTGCTGTTGTTTCTATCTGGTTGCAGGGTGTGTCATGCCCTATTTGTGGAACAAGGCGACAACGGTTACTAGGTTGTGGTGGAAGGGTTACGTGTTACTCTGTCTTCTATTGATAGCGTGCCACAGAGTGGTGGTATGAATTGCAGGCGGTAGGCAGGGGCATTTCGACTGCGAGAGGAAAGAAGTAAAACTACTCATATGTTTTACGCTGTCGCCCAGCCAATTTATTTTGCGGGCAGCTGCATTTGGCCCGCCCTCCTTGTCGTTTGGCCCACCAGTTTGCTGCGGGCGCAGCCTCCAAGTGCAAACGAAAGTCAGGCTTCTCATTGAGTTGTGCGGGGACGTTGCGGCGGTGGAGGCACGGTGGCGAAACAAGCCGCGCGCAGCAGCGCCTTGTGCCGCCGAATCGATCTGCGACCGCGTACGTGCCGGAGCTCGAACTCGACTCTACTCAACCTCGACAAGAAAGGCGGTGAGGCTTCCGACGTGCTCACGGCTGCGGCCTGAGTGAGTCGGCCGGTTATTGTCGGAAGCCTCTGGCTGGACGGCCTGAGGTGGCGTCCAGGTCAGATCGGCGCGTCCTGGTCAGCCCACGTCGCCACCTCGATATCGTGGTTGCGTCGAGATTGAAACCTCTACATTGTTGGCACCGCTGGCGACAGCGTCAGCACTATCGACCCAAGCAGCGGCAGCCCCCACCCATCTCGCCACCGCCGCCGCAAGAGCGTTGCCCATGGCAAGAGCGGCTGCCTCGTCACGTGCGCGCGCGTGCACACGCATGCACGCACGCATGCACTCACAAACGCATGCGCACATGCATGCACACACAAACGCACCCCCGATAGTTGCCCGTGATGGCAACGTCCAATAGTCGCGCGCGCGCGTGAATGCACGCACGCACGAGAGTTGTTCATGGCAACAGTGCTCGCATCGCACTCGCGCCGCCCCTGTTGTGTTGGCCGTAGTCGCCCTAGCCGCCGCCGAGCATGGTGCCTCGAAACGCTCGCCGACCCCACTTGCGTTTGCGTCTTGGCCGAGCGCGCTGCTGCTGCGTGTACGAGTGAGTGACCGCACGCGAGTGTCTCACGCCGTGCGCCGCCATTTACTTGACGGGGCCTGGACTCTTGCGCATGTTTGCGCGGACGCCGACGTAATATGTCGACGCCAGCCTGACACGCCGCTCACCCCGCGCGGGCGTTGCCATTGCTCTCGTCGGCCTTGTTGGTGCTGTTGCGTCGGCGTTGTCGTCGTCGTGAAAGGATTGCAGGCTCGGGCAAGTTTTGGCCGAGGTTGCGTTTGCGTGAGCCTCGCACGGAAACCCGAACATGTCGGCGCGCTCACAGCTGGCATGCTGGCGTGCTGACGCACTCAGCGCGTTGGACGCAGGCGCGATCAAAGCTAAAGACGTGCGACGCCCCACACGATGGCTGCCGGTGATCTTGACGGTAATGCCCATCGGTGGCGGCAAAGGTCTGGTGCTGGCGTGCTTGTTGTGGGCGGCGATTTATATGTTACCGTTGCCTATCCACGCAGCCGCGCACTCGTGCACCGAGAGGCCGGAGTGCTTCCCCTCCAGTGCGTCTCCCAACGTTCTGGTGCAAGCGCCGGCCGGGTCGAGCGATCGGGTCTCGCGAGTTTTGTCGGCGGCCCTGGCCCAACTCGCTTCCGACACCGACATGCAAGTGCAAGTTGGTACGCGGAGGACAGAGAGCGTAGGGGAGGTCTCGCCCCGGCAAAACGCGAAACGCGACTAGGGCCACTGACCACCGCCGCGGTGCCCACCTGCCGACGCTTGCTCACCCGCCGACCGCCGCCGCCGACCGTCGTCCCGGACGCGCGCGGGCGCCAGGCCCCTCAACGCGACGACATGACCCAGTCAAGTTTTCTTTGTAGTGCTGCACGCTGCGGCCAGGTGGGCGAGAGCCTGAAAACAAACAATCGGTCTGCTTGCTCCCATATCTGTGCTTGTTTGACCGTAGCCTGGACGACTGCTTCCAAAGTCTGAGGAAATGTGTTATAGTGCTCGCCAGGAGCACTCTCTCCCTCTAAGCATAAGCTAGGAGGTCCCCAGAAAAGGTCCTTTCTCCGCAAGGGCAGATTCTCTGCATGACAGTACATTTCAGCAACATTTTTGGAGGGCTGGAGCGGGCAACGCGTACCCATGCAGCCGGCGCCTTTAAACCTTTGCAATGCCTGCCAAGCCAGCCATAGACCTGACCGCACCTGGGCAATTTCATGGAGCTCCTGGATGCCTTGGTGCAATGGGCAGGCACAGCGCGCACGCCAGCACAACTCCTTATCCTCGAGCCAACCCTGTTGCCAGTGTAAGGGACAGTCTCTCACTATGTAGTATGCTTTTGGCCTTACCTCTAACAGTGCGCCGATCCAGGTTATGACTTCGCCATTCTCATACTTGTAAGGATACGCGAGTGCGTGCGTTGGGTGAACGGACATCCGGACGGGGACACGAATGTCCCGCACAAATTGCAAGGCAAGGTCTGTGCCCGGCTTGATTTCCTCAGCAGGGGCCACACACTCCCTCCGGCCCTTCTTCGCGGTACTCCGCCCTCCTGGAGGATTGTTATTGCCAGAGGGCTGCACGGCAGGAGCTGGGGCGGGCACTCGTGCCGCAGCATAAGCTTGCTCAATCAAGCGAAGGCCCGCACTGGAGGAACATTTAAACAAACACTTAGCTAATTGCGACCTGGATCTAAACAAGCACGGCAAGGAGCAGCGTACGCTGCAAGCTCATCATGAGCGCGGGGGTACGTGGAGAGGTTCATTGGAGCTGTTGACAACGCTAAGTGGCGCAAGATCCGCCCAAATGCGAGTACGAATGCGAAACCGAACGAGAGTGCGAATGCCAAAAGAGGACCTCGCCGCTATTTGCATTCGCACTCGCGTTCGGTTTCGCATTCGCATTTGGGCACTCGCACTCGCATTCGCACTGTTCGCCCATGCCTCCAAGCTTGGTGGCAACAGCGATTCTGAGCGAATTTTTGTTGGTGGGCAGCGAGTGAGTACGACAACTGCCGCTAGTTGCTCGATCAATGTGTCCCACGAGTGTCGGGATGGCTCCGGAGAATGGGTCGGGAACTGACGGAGGTGAGAATGCAAGTGCGAGTGCCAGAGCCATATAGAGAGAGAGAGAGAGAGAGTGAGCCCACTACCAGGTCAGGTAGAGTTGAAACACTCAAATGAACAATAAAAACAAGAGACCTGACCTGCCCGGCGGCGAGGAAGTCACCGCCGACGACGCAGCAAATGGGGTACTGGCCGGAGGTCTTCTGGATTGGGACCGCCGCGTTGTTGATCTCGTGCTTCATGCGCCCTTGTCGGTGGTGGTGGCTCCCAGGTGGGTCCAGGCGCCATACGGCGGGCACTGCTGGATGAACAGATTGACGGCCTCGTTCGACAGATCTAACGCGGTGATGTTGCCGTAGCCGAACACGCCGCGCATGAAGGCCCGGCCGGTCTTCTCCTCCGAGTGCTCCTGCAGCGCGGTCCACTCGTCGTGGTCCTTGGTGCCACCCCCATATCACCGCTTCCGCTTTTGTCTGTGGGGGGGGGTTGCTCTTGTCGGTCTGGTGTCACATGTTGACAATATGCATGTGCGTGCGTGACCTCACGTATCACGTGCCTTTCCACATAGAACAACTAACAGAACTGGTCAGGGAGACTTGGTGATGCAATATCTTGCCAGCCCGTAGGACAGATCAAGCGGTTAGAGGGGCAGCCATTCGTGGACTTCAGCGTCGTTTGTCGGGTTCGACCCTGTGCTGGATATTAGTCCCCTCGCTACTCTCTTTCTCTTTCTGGTGAATATCGCTCAACACTCTGCAACTTGCTCCTGCCCCGAACAAACTTGAAAGCGTGGGCACTGTCGACGCACAGCACGCTCCATACACGACCAAAATGGCGGCGAGGACGAGGGCGGCGCCTACGGAGAAAGAGCGACCATGTGACCCCAAATACCTAGAGTCTACCACGGGTGCGATAGGAGAGTAGGAGGATAACACGGCTGTGTGCACTAAACCTGGCCCCACGTTGTTGAGTTGATATGGAGCAGGAATATCAACTTCCTAGGTGCTGCTGGTCACTCTCTGGTGGTACGCTCCAACGCCTCCTCCTCGCTGCCTCGTTGTCTTCTTCTTTTCGCATCCACGGGGGCATGTGATGCACCCGTGCTAGAGAGTATCGTTGACGGGGCCAACTAACCCATGGTACCCGGCGCCCGTCCCGCCCAACCCACTGTTGCTCGTCCTCACCGCACCCAGATGCATCTGGTTTTGGCTGGAGATCACGGTGGTGTACCTCAATACACTACGGTCTGTGCCGTGTAAGCAGCCTCCCATCGGCCTCCTAGGGGTAATCGCTGCGCCCGTACTTGAGGTGAGGACCAGGGGAATTTGGCGCCAGACGTGAGCTGGTATACATGTTAATTGTTAGAGAAGAATGCCCTCGCTCATCTCGGGATAGAGATTGGAGTAGAGCAGAGGATAGATGAAACTATGGCGCAGCTCCTCCTCCTCCGTTCGAGACCGATGACCTCGTCGAACCAGGCGTTGCGGCACTCACCACTGCCCTCCTCGAAACTGATCAGTGATGACAGAGCGAGCTCACAGCCTTCGTCATATTCTTCATCTTTGGCAGCACCGCCGGACTTGATCAGACCCCTTTCCTATCTCACCCTCTCCTGGAGGCCGTTCGCATATCCAAGAGCGTTGTTATGCATGCTCTCTAGATCGGCGATCAGTTTCGTATGCACATGCCTCATGAGCGTGCCTTGTTTCTTCATCCTCATCTTCTGGTGGCAACTGCACGTGCGGCTCACCTTCCCTGGCCTGATGGTGTCCACAGCTGTCTTCGTGCAAGAGTGGGGCAACAAAACGTAGGAACTGATCGATGGTCGTGGCGGTCATCACAAAGTAGAGCAGTGAGGCGTATGCATCACCGTCCCAGTTGAAAGCCTGGGCTCGATTGTAGAAGCTGGCAGCGTCAGACAACATGCTGCATGCGGCATCCCCTGCATCTTCTCCTCAAAGGCAGGCAAGAAGCTCACGTGAGCCGAGTAGGCCAAGATTACAATGACAGAGGCTCCCCTTACCAGAATACGCATGGGAATGGTCCACCGCAAGGCAGGTGCTGGGGACCACAGGAACACGCATGGAGCCATAGTGAGCTTGTGGCTGAAAAATGAAGGCAGGACACCTCTGATGTGGGACAACAGCACCAAGTGCAAAACTGGTGGTCAACAGGCCTCTTCACATGTGGTGGTGTGTCCACCAACAGCCCCTGAGGTCTGGAGAGAGCATGACGCGCTGCCTGCTGAAGAGGGGTGCTGGCTTGAAGGGGAGGTGCAAGAGTGGGCCAGACTATGTGCTGGCCGAGGTCAGCACCTGATTGATGCCGAGCAGCCATCTCAGGCCTGCAGCACAGCCAAGGAGTTGGCCGAGGAGTGGCTTGCTGTTCTGTGGCACTCACTGCCCACTCTGTACCTCTTGGAGCTAGCTGCATGCTCCTGGTGCAAGTGAGTGGCTCTGTGATCATCGCCCTGGTGGAGTGAAGAATGTGTAGTTTCTGTGTGAACAGAAACGTACTTTATCATGAGTGGTTAGCACTCGCCTGGCGTGACGCCGGCTTCTTGAGGAGAAGTGGCCGCTCGGTGGTGCGACCACCGAGCGTGAGCCGGTGCACCGCTGGTAAGCGGTGTATAGGGGGGAGGCTGGCTGGTGAGCCAGCAAGTTTTTTCTTCTCTCGCGTGGCGAGAGGTTCCCGCCCGCCCGCTGGCTCTCCTGCGCAGGAGTGTTACGGTGTGCGACGCCGCTAGCCAGCTCTCTGGGACGCCTCTCGAGCGACCCACGGTGGTTCCCTAGGAGCGGGAACCACGGAGTTAGGAGGAGGAGGAGGAGAGAGAGTGTGAGAGAGTGAGGAGAGCGGTGTTTTGAGTCCGTAGGAGTTTTCTGATAGTGACCTCATAAACACCCATTCGTCAGCAGTGGTGCGAGTGCTAACGAGTGATAAGAGGGTACAACTGCGGCGGATCCAGGAGCGCCGAGGAGGCAGCGGAAGCGGCAGACAATATCGCTCCAGCGCAATTAGCAAGGAGGAAGCGGTCCAGTAAATTAACGCACTGCTCGACTGGTGACACGACAGACTCTTCCCAGTCAAGGTGGATGCAAGGATGGCTGGAGCCAATCCCGTTGCCAGAGCACCCTCTATCAGAGACTCAGATCTACCCACTGTGCTAGATCAACGAGCTGCTTATAATCCATTTGCACAACTTTCTTCTTGGGAAAAATGTGATCCATATTGTCTGAGAACTTGTTGCTGGCCGCTACAGGCGCTTGCTGGCATCAGCTTCTTTAGCCTTGCCCTTTCCTTTACTCCCGTCCTCGTCGTGTTCGCTGCTGGCAACCGCGGTGGTGACGGTCACGGTGCGCGGGCGGAAAGGGTGAAGATCCTCGACGTGGGCTTGGGCGCGGCGACGGTGGTTGGCGTCACTGCCGGTGAGAGCACGGACCTCCTTGCTGCATAGGGCGGCAAGGGGAGCTCCGGCGGGGCAGGCGTGCCGTCTACTGCTGCTGCCTCCTCTGCAGGGGAGCAACCAGAAAGCGGCAAGGGCGTGGAGACCGGGAGCGGGAATGCGGGAAAGGAGAAGATCCAGGCGAGGACTCCTGTGGGGGTGCCGTGGGCTGTGGGCCACCTATACTGGGGGGTCGCTGGTACTGCAACTCCTGCTGCTGCTGGAGGCCTGGAAGTGGCTGCCCCTCCCATGGCTATAATTCTGGGTACCCCGGCTGAGGTGCTCTGCACATCTCCTTTCCATCAACGCTCCTGGGCTTGTGGAGGCTTCGAGTTTTAATCTGGCTTGCCAGTTTTAATAAATAATCATTTGAGCACAATCATCACGGCGGTCACCTTGTCATCACCACACACTCACACCAGTTCCTCGGAACCAACCTTCATGGCTGGTCACTCGTGAACTATCGAGGTTGCCTACCTCGTCATTTGAGAAGGTAGCCCACAGTCCATCTGTGGCGAGGACTATGTCGCTTTCGATTTCGCATTTGTTTTCGCATTCGCATTCGCACTCGCATTTGTTTTCCCATTCGCATTCGCCCTCGCATTCGCATTCGCACTCACCTTCGCACTCGCATTTCACATCATTGTGCCATTTCTGGGTTACAAGTCTTTTCCCGACTAATTCGCCTCATTGATCGCGATGCGCACTTTCTTTCTTAATGAGCTGCTGTGGGAGGCTCTGGCTCCGAGGAAACAAGGCCAACCCCGACGCGCTGCACAAGTTCATCTTTTCGCCGCTTATGTATGGCCTCCCAACTGGACGCCCACTGGGACGAGATCCTGGACATCTTGGGGACCCAGTGCCATACATCCCCACGCCCTTTAGCAGAGGCCTCACCTGGGATGAGTTCAACCATTGGTTATGGGAGCAATCAGTGAGCAGTCTTTGGCCTTGAACAAGATGGGAGAGTAGGGCCAGGTACCGATTGCCCTTCTTGGTGATGACGTGGCCCAGATCACCATCGTTGGCGAACATGAGGAGGCCGGTGGTGTCCTTGTCGAGCCGCCCGATGCAGCCGAAACCCTTCGCTGCCCGACTGACCGGGATGATCCCGGTGCCGCCCGACCGTCTTCTTCTTCGCCGCCCAACTGACTGTCGTCTTCTTCGCCACCCATGGTGTTATGGCGTTGTAGATGGTGCCGAGAACGTGAACACGTACATACACTGCACAGAAACGTCATTGCACACATCACAACACGCACGACACACAACACGACTCGTCATACACGCGCTTGGGCATACTGAAGAAGGGGCGTACTGAAGAGTGGGGCGTAATGGACGGGGTGCTTTGCTTTGCCGTCGGCCTGGTGCGCCATGTACAGCAGCACAGGCACGACCGATCCCAGCGCTGCATGACCATCTTCTTCATCTTCACTGCCCGTCGTCTTCTTCGCCGCCTGACCATCGTTTCTCTCCACCCGATGTGGGCAGGTCCGATGAGAGACTCGGGCCTGGCCGGCTGCTCACCCGTTCCGGATGCGGCTGCTGAGGAGATCGCCGGTGGTGCCCAGGCGAGACGGCACGTAGGGTCAGCAGGGGGGGGGGCAGCGGCGGCGGCGACAAGCAGTTGGAGGTGGGGAGCGGGAGGTGTACCCGGGGGGACGAGCTGCTGGCGGAAGCTCTCAAAGTCGCTCCGTCGTCTTCTTCTTTGCCACCGACCCGTCATTTTCCTACATTGATGGCTGCATTGCGTGGCGTGGATCAGCACCAGAATGCACTGGACACCACACAACACAAGGGGCCACACCACAGCTGAGTTAGCCTTGAACGTCAATGGAGACATCACTGGATTGCAGCCATGCCTGTCCGCTTTGAGTAAACAGGACACCTGGCAGAGAGCATAAATCAATCAGCTGAGTTTATGTGGTGTGACGCATGGCAAGTGGTGGTCGCACCATTTGAAGTGTTGCCTATCATGTGCATCTCTACACCACTGTTTTGCTCCCATGTCCCCATGATGCCAGAAAAGAAGACGCCTGTGGAGACCACCAACAACAACAACAACATCAATCATCAACCTCACAGAGCTCATATGGTGAGCGCTCATGTGGTCCCCGAGGGATTGCTTGAGAGGTGACTGGATTGATCCTGGCGGTGCAGGATCGTTTTGTTTGTGTAGATCTTGACAACACAAGGGCGATTAGTGTAGTGCATGGGACTGGGGGTCACGATTCCTTGATCACCCACATGTGATCTTTTTGAGATAAACATCATCTTCAGAACACAACAACAACAAGGGACAGTGGTGTAGTCGGCAGCACATCAGCCTGTCACGCTGAAGACCGGGGTTCAATTCCCCGCCGTCCCGAATCACCCCTCGTAGTGTAATGGATCAAAGACGATGCCACGTGCAAGAGCGGGAACATCAAGGGGAACGCGGCAGAGGAGTTGGCGTCCAATCCAGAGGTGTCAGAGTTCTGGAACGACGTCAAGGACGTGGATCAGCTGGTCAACCTCGTCAACGCTGGACTGTTCATGCGCCTGACAGCAGAATCGCCGCCTGGATACACGGTGCTGGCCCCGGACAACATGGGTCAGCTGGATTGTTACTCGAGTAGCGTTCCATCATCAATGATCCACCCCGCACCGAAATGAATTTCCATGGCCATTGGTGTTGGATACCACCCTTTCGTTGTAGGCATAGCGATGCCCGAAAACAATCGGCACCTCGGTAATCGAGTGCAGTAAATCTTTAAAATAAAAATCATTTTCTCAAGTATTACTAAATCTTGATAATAGAATATAAACAATCAATAATCAGAATTTGAGAGGATTCATGCCTCTCAAAAAATTGGGCTAGAATCTAGATTTTTTATTTGCTCACCAATACCCCCAGCTCCAGTAGGTCTCGTGGCTCGCTATATCCAAACTTCTATGAGGCGAGCATGGCCTATTATGTAGATGACAAGCCCCACAGGAGTCTGCGCTCTGGGCCACCTTTGCGATATGGTCCCAGTCTCCTTTGGATCCGACAGTGCTGTTGGAACGATAGTAATGCACACCCTTGCTGTGCATTATCTGGACACCGCAGGAAGCACAGTTGCTTCTGTCATTCGTCGGTTGCCCGTTGCGGAATGGATGTAACCTCCGCAGGTGTTGATCGACGTCCTCCTTGGACTGGAACTGCCTCTCACACTGTCGACACTTGAAGCTTCGTTGCTGCCGCTGCGCTCGTTGTTCAGGTAAAGGATGTGATGAGCGCAGATGACTGTCGATTTCGGTCTTGCAAAAGAACTGCTGTTGGCACTGTCTGCACTTGAAATTGGCTGACATTTGTGACGTTCGCTGGCACCACAGCCAACAATAAGAGGTGGAAATATAAATAATTAATGAGTAAATATGCTTCAGAGTTAAGCTAAACATAGCATAGGTACAGTACCAAAGTCAAGGGGGGGGCTCGGGTCTCAGTACTGTCAACGGTCTTGCCTTTAGGTGGGCAGGCTCCTGATAATAATGGAATATATTTTACTTTAATCAGAAATATAACAGATAATTATTTGCTTGACAGTATTACATACCAGAGGGAGGTTCACGTCTTGAGGTGTGGGATGGCTGTAAGGCGGAGGTTTGACGCTGGCGAGTTGGAGACAAAGAATAAGGACTTGGTGCCGCCTCCTCCTGGTGACCCCACTCATTACCCCCCCCCCCAAGCTTTCTCCGCATTGGACAAAAGTGCGCGCATTTTTCATTGAACATCTTGGGTTCAATTCCATCCTCAAACCTTATTCTGCTTCATTGTTGTTGCAATTCTCCACCAACAACTAATTGTAAATAATGAAGATTCTATGCAGCACAAAAGCAAAATAGACCAAACTGGTGTTATTGTGACCTATGATGTACTGACTGAGTGGGTGAACTTGAAGGTGATACAGATGATGTTGGTGACTGTGTAGACATCTGTGATGGTGTCTGTGTAGGTGTCACAGAAGAAGTGGATGAAGGAGCAGTTGACTGTGTGGGTGAACTTGAAGGTGACTGTGTTGGTGACTGTGTAGGTGTCACAGATGACATTGGGGATAGAGTTGGTGTATGTGTGGGTGTTACTGTAGATGTGAGTGAAGGCATTGGAGTGTGTGGTGAGGGAGTAATGATCAGAGAAGGAGTAACAGTAACAGTTGATGAGGCAGTAGTGCTTGACAATGGAGTAGCACTTGATGATACTGATGGTGAGGCCAATCAACCAGAGGCAACTGGTGATGTTGGCACTGATGTCTCACCTTGCTTGCACTTGTCTTTTTTCTGTGTTGTGGTGTGCATGTGTGTGTGTGTGAGTAAGAGGTGTTGGGGGGGGGCGTTCAGTTCAATGAATCTTGAATTGAAGTGGGGGGAGTGGAAATCAAACAATGATTAGATATATTCTTCTTGGATTGTGGTGGGGTCTGTACTGGGGGCATGTGCAGGTTTTGTTGTGAACACATGTGTTCAGTGAGAGAGAGAGAGGGGGGGGGAGAAGAAGAGCTTTTTTGCAATCTTGAGGCATGCCTTGTTGATGTGTGCAGAATTGAAGAAGAAAAAAGCAACTATCCCAACACGTTGTCCTGTGTTTTATACCTGGCGTGTGAACATGCCAGTACACATGACACACCCCCTCTGCTCCTTTTGCCATCTTGCCTTGATTCAATAACGCCTGTTCTTGGCTGGTTGTCAACTGCAAGCTGTCACCCAATAGCTGAAATTTGATGGACACCATGTGAAGAATGCTTAAAGAATTGGAAAAATGCATGCATATTCTGAATAATCTTGAAACAAGGGGCAA
>CDFN01060329.1:5950-19280 GCA_000826445.1 Acanthamoeba quina | reverse complement strand
TCACCCGTGGCCGTCGGCGTCCAGAGCGGCCGCCGTTCCGCCCTGCTCAAGACCGACGGCAAATGGCACCGGCTCAAAGGCATGCACCTCCACCCTCTTCAGGCTCTGCGCCACACATGAAGAGCTAACGCCCCCTTCTTGGTCGAGCGCTTCAGGATGTGGTGATCTGTGCGCCGGATTCCCCGTGCGTAGAGTAGAAGACAGACCGGACGAGTGCGTTGAGATTCGGGTGGGCAGACACGACACTCGCGTTCTTCTCTTTACACGCTCGATTGAAAGGCGATTCTAACGCTAAGCGCCTGTCACTCCTTCCAGGGATGCACGTTCGTGCATACGGCAAGCCGAGAGCTTTACATGTTTGACGCCATCAACGGCCTCCTCAAGCAGCACAACCTACCCATCTCCAACACTCCTCTCGGTAAGTGACCCCAGCGCGCTCTTCGTTCTTTGGCTATGGCCAACTGTTCGCCATCTGTTCAGGCTGGTTCGAGTACGACATCCCCAATGCCCCTTACCCCAGCGTCAAGCGATGCTGCGCTCTCTACGAGACTAAGGGCGAGAGGCGACTCGGTACGCACCTTCCCTTCGCAGCCAAAAAGACTTTTGGATGCCTGGCTCATCGCGTTCTGAGTACAGGCGACCACGTGATCGTGGGTCTGGAGAACGCCCTTCCCCTTCTGTTGCAAAACCGACTCGACCTCACATCGCTCCTAAGCCAGTTCGAGGAGCGACGGTGACTCTTCCACACCATTGCGGCGGGCGAAGTGCGAGACTGCCCACTACTCACCATCTTCTTCTCGCCCGCGCAGGAAACAAACGGAGGGATCCGTCACCTCCGTGGTGGAGACCTGGCTTTGCGCCATGACAGACTGTGACTTGGGCAACTACGCGGACATCTACAGCTATCATCTCGATGAACGGGCTCCTCTTGGCGTTAGTGTGCGCACTGGCCCTCCCACGTAGCGCGTTCTCGTTGATCTCATCATCGAAAAACTGCGCTATTCACAGACCGAGGAGTTGACCAAGCTGGGCCTTACGATCCCGGAAGAGTTTCACACACTGTGGAGCGAAGCGGCGGCGCAGCTGGAACGCGAGTTGGCGAAGAAGGACGCCGCGGTCGGCTCGCTCCTGGCCTATCTTTACTGGCGGTTCGCATTCTCCACGCCTCCATCATTCCGTCGCTTGCACCGACTGACCGGCATTAAAACCAGGTTTGGCCGAGAAGCGGGGACTATCCAACGGCTGCTGCGCACGAACGACATCAGCTGGGGCACTTATACAGACCCACTGGGCACCCACTGCAACGCCCACCCCAACAACTTTGTTCTCCTGCCCGAGGTGAGTGACGGGTCCACTCGTGGCGCCCAATCTTGCGTGCCCCGGCTTGGGCTGACTTCGCTTGCTCCGCGTGCAGGGTGAATCGGCTCATCATTTCCTGGCGCCGATGGACTTCGACATGGCCTTCACCCGAAGAACGTTCAACCGGTACCATCAAGATGTCAGCAATCTTGGGTGGATACGCCATCAGTGATACCTTACACCCGTGCACATTCCAGGGACGAGGCCCAATACAACGAATGGATGGCGCTGGAGGACCGAGCACTCAAGATGGCGCTGGCAGGCGACGAGAACCTGTCAAGCGGCATGACGGGCGTTGCCCGCCTGGACAGCGACTTCACGATCCTCAAGTGGGCCTTGCGGGATACCATGGTGCTGGGCTTCACGTCCGGGTTCGAGGGCGCCGACGACATTCATCCACCCCTCCCCGAGCTCTCCGCCGCTGCTCACGCCCTCATCAAGCTCGCCCTCATCCTCACCGCCCACGTCATTGCCTGAACAGCGAACGACACACGACGTTGGGTGCCTAACATGTTTGTGTTTTGGCGCTTCTTTATGGCGAAATCTACGGGAGAATGCGGGCGTAAAACATAAGCGCACGCACAGGCCCGAAGCAAGGGAAGAAGAGACTCAACACAAGCACCACCTCACAATGTCGCACCTCAAGTACTTCTGTTATCCTGGCGTGGGTTTGCAGAAATGGGCTCAGTACTCCTACTCGCAAGCCGTTCGAGTGGGCAACCGCATCGAGTGCTCGGGCCAAGGTCCCCCCTCTCCCGCGGACACTCTCTCGGCATCGCTGTTTTGTTGACCCCTTTCCCGCAGGCGGGTGGGACCCGGAGACTGGGCTGTACCCCGACACGGTGAAGGAGCAGATCGAGCAGGCGTTCAAGAACGTGGAGCTGGCGCTGAAGGATGCCGGCGGGAAGGGCTGGGAGCAGGTGTACCGCGTCAACTCCTACCACATCCCGTTGGACGAAGAGGCCGTTGCCATCATGGCCGAGCAGCTGAAGAAGTGGATGCCCTCGCACCAGCCCATATGGACGTGCGTCGGGGTCGCCCAGCTGGGCGAGAAGGAGATGAAGGTCGAGATCGAGGTCGTCGCAGAGATGTCGTAAGTCAGCCCACACGTACTCAAAAAGAAACTTCACACAGTGTGTGGCCTTGCTCTCCGATTGCTTCAGCTCTTGGGTCGATGCTTGGCGTTGATGATGCCGCAGTGCCGACAGTGCAGCACCTGGCAGTCGTACTCCTTGAGCGGCAACAGCAGCTCCTGACAAAATCGGCTGGGGCACGACCTCTCCTGAATGAACTGCACGACCGATGAGCACGCGGGGAAAATCAGCGTTACACAAGTCACACTAGACCACGCTTCAGAAGAGGCAGTGAGGGGGGCAGTTCCGCATACCCGGTCGCTGGCATCTGTGGTGTCGGTGCAGCGCTGGCACATGCAGGTGAAGCCAAAGTAGTCCTAGCGGCCAGCAACCAAGTAAGAAAACACTGGGGCACGAGAGAGGCGAGGCGAGGGGGGGGGCTGCACCTGAAGGACGCTTCGCCGGTCGGCGGTGGTCAGGTCGAGGTCCGTGTAGCTGATGCACAACTCCTCCCCAGCTTCGATCGGCCGAATCGCCCGCACCTCCAGCATGCCAAAGTCATCCTGCGTAGATGGGGGCGTCAGATCACACGGAGGAGAAGATTCGCAGCGTAGAGGTATGTAGTGTGCAGCAGTGCGTGGAGTCATGTGAGGTTGGTATACCCCTTGGTAGCGACGAAGGTTGGGAATGCAGGAATGGTTGAAGTAGCTCACGAACGGGAACACGCCGAAGGCCATCGCTGTGCCCTTCTTGCTCCACTTGCCGAAGCGGTTGAATCTGTGAAGAGGCCGGTGAGCGACTGCAGAGAGGGGAGGGAGAGGGAGAAGTAGGTAATCGCGAAGAAGAAGGTGGGGACTTGCCGGCTCTTGCAGAAGAGGCGCTTGACAAAGTCGTGCGTGAGGCCCTCCTTGAGGGGCTGGTCGACGATGCGAAGCAGGAAGTCGGTCATGTCCTCGAAGACCTTCTTCTCCGCCGCGGTGGGGAGCATCTCGGGCTCGCCCACCAGAATCGCCACGTCCTCGTCGAAACGCAGCTCGTCCCTGTCGGCCAGGCGGCGCCGATCAGCTCACACCGGGTGGCGCATCATGAAGGTACGACTCGCGGGAGGAACGTACAGGCTATAGGGCGGGCCAACCAGCACTGCGGCGGCGGGCTCTTCTGTCGCTGTTCGCTCGTGGCCTGTCGCCACTTCCCCATTCGCCTCCGCACCATCTTGAGCTACAGGCGACTGATCGACATCCGCGTTGACTTGCACTTCCCCCGTCGTCTTCTCCGTAGCTCCCGCTGGCGCGATGGAGTTCTTCTCGGTTGACGTCTCTCCGGTTTCTTCCTCCTTGGCCACAGTGTCGCTGGTCTGGTCCCCCGCCAGCTGCCTCGACTTCTCCAGGTACCGCTTGTTGAGCATATTGACGATCACGCGCACGTCGTCGAGATCCAACTGGTTTCTTCCCTACGGTGGTAACACAGGATGCCACAGGGGGTCAGTGCTCGTCTGCTCGTCATCAACACCCGCAACGACTCTTCCTGGGCGTACTTTGGTGCGGGTCATTCGCTTGAAGGCGCTGCATTCGTACGGGGCGTGCTGTTCCATCTCCTTGTCCCTGAGACCCACACCCGCACCACACATGAGCGACATGGGTCTGGGGCCAACCTGGTGATCGCAGGAGCAGCGAGGGTGTACCGGCACTCGGTCGAGCAGAAGGAGACCTCATTGCAGCCATTGCACAGGAAGGGCAGCCGGTTGGTGCTCACGGCGTAGCAGTGGCTGCACACCATCCGCTTTACCGATGACGTGACCGCCCTGTAGAGTAGGGTCAGGCGCGATGAGGTGTGCCGGGAGGCAGGGAGCAAGAGGGAACCGAACCGGCAATAGGGTGGAGACATGCAGACGGTCTCGCCTGCGGGGATGGGCTGGGCTGCCACGAGAAAGCGTCCCCGGCCCTCTTCGCGACGCATCTCCAGCAGCGGGAACCAACCCACATGGCGCGGCTACGAGGCACAGGAAAATAAATAATCAACAACTGTGCAATGAACCCATCCAGCCCGTGTGCCGTGGATCCATCGAACTCAGGCATGCAAAGATAAAATGGAAAATTTAATTTGGGAAGATTTCTAAGAAAGATTACTATGCAAGAGGCGCGGTGAAGAAGAGCAGGAACTGGTCCGTACCAGTTGGCATACCACAACGAGCTCAGATGTCGGGGCATCCGCCATCTCGGCAAGGATTCAACGACGCGAGCCGTTACGTAAAAGGTTTGGAGTTTCACACGCGCGTTCCTGTTCCCCAAACGAGAATTTTTCCCTCTTTCTGGCCTGGCACCACCGTGGGTTCGAGCCGCGCGAGGAGCATTTGACGTCAGAAGTGCACGATCCTCCTTCTCTTTGTGTGAACTGGGCCCACGGCCGGCAGCGGCGACCCATGGGTCACGCCAACCTGCCTCGGCGACTTCGCGTCGGGTGTTTGCGCAAGACACGGTTATTTTTATTAGTTGAAAATAAAAAAAAATATACATGAAATAAAAACAGAAGTTGAGCCGAGGTGAACTCGACGCGAGGAGCTGCTGCCGCAACCACAGCCCCAACTGCCGCCCGTAGGCGACCTCACTCACGTTCGGCACACACCACACATAGAATCAAGCGCTAATCACGCGGCACGATGATGAGGCTCGGGCGGAAGAAGGACAAAGATAAAGAAGAGAAGGACAAGGACAAGGACAAGGAGAAGAAGGACAAGAAAGACAAGAAAGAAAAGAAAGAGAAGCGCAAGTCCCTCAGCACCAAGAAGCCCTCCTCGAGCTCCTCGAAGAAGCGCACAATCAAGGCCAAAATCGAGATTCACCCGCAAGCAATTTCAAATCTGCCGATCGACCTCAACAATTCCATCCTCTTTCTGTCATGGAAGCGTGGGGCCAAGAAGAGCAACAGAGGCGAGTCCAAGCGGTGCGCTCTTCATCATTTTCATTTCTTTTTGTTTCTCTTTTGTGTGCCGCGGCAAGGCCTTCTCCTCGACAACCACCCTGACGTTGGTGCCAACCACAGAGTGCAAGTGTCCAACGGGCGGTGCGTGTGGGGCGATGACCAGCCGGCCATTCCCATCCAGGCCACGTTTGTGCAGCACAAGGGCAAGTTTACGGACAAGAAGCTGCAGCTGACGCTCCACTCGCAGGTACAAGCGCCGCTCGCCATGACACCGGTGCACCGGTGGCTCG
Organism: Acanthamoeba quina; assembly: GCA_000826445.1. NCBI lineage: Eukaryota > Discosea > Longamoebia > Acanthamoebidae > Acanthamoeba > Acanthamoeba quina. The sequence continues at coordinate 13,639 of CDFN01060329.1, read as the reverse complement.
TGTGCCGTTCGCAGTGGCGCCCGTGTCGAATTCTTTGTTGGTTGTGTGACGGAAGTTCACCATATGTGTGCATGTGAAGGTGGACAAGAAGGTGGGCCACAAGGTCAGTGAGTGGGAGCTGCATCTCTGCGAGTACGCTGCCGACGGGACCGACAAGAGCATCAACTTGGCCAACACCGGGAAGAGCTCCAATCCGTCCATCTTCACCGTACACTACACTCCTCTCCCGCACCGTCACTCTTTTGCTACTCGCTCCAGTCACCCGCTACAGTCACTCACTCATTCACCATCACCGCCACACTCCAACGTACTGCAGGCCCGACTGCTCACCACCTGGCTCAAGATCGACAACAAGACCATCGTCACCAAGTACCGCTCCCGCTCCCGCTGGCTCTCTGAGGCCGTGGACGACACGAGCCATAGATCGACTTACCTTTCCCTTGCCGCGCAGGACCGGCGATGACTACGACCTGGCGTCCGAGACTGACGGCAGCGATACCGAGGGGGACACCTCCATCGAGTCCGACATGGAGAGCGACATGTCGGACATGTCTGACGATGTACGCTTCGGCCCCACCGCTACGATCGAAGCTTATTAGTACTTGATTCTGACGCGAGGTGTGCTGTGCTAGGACGACGATGACGAGGTCGATATGGACGACGAAGGAAAGATCAAGTTCGTGGACAAGGGCAGTGGGATCGAGATGAAGCGCGGGAGCAAGATCATCCCCGCGGCCGACCCCAAGAAGGACGAGCACGACAAGCACGAAAAGGAGGCGAAGGAGAAGGAGAAGAAGGAACGAGAAGAAAAGGAGAAGAAGGAAAGAGAGGAGAAGGAGAAGAAGGAACGAGAGGAGAAGGAGAAGAAGGAGAAGGAGGAGCGGGCACGTAAGGAGCAAGAGGAAAAGGAACGACTGGCAAAAGAAAAGGAAAAGGAGGAGCTCGAGAAGAAGGAGAGGGAGGAGAACGAGAAGAAAGCTGCCGCCGCTACCCCCGCCCCCGCCCCCGGGCTGAAGGACAGCCGCACCATGCCCACCGCGGGCCAGGAGACCTACGGCTTGTGCAAGGCCCTCTACTCCTGGAAGGGCGAGAAGGAGGGCGACCTCTCGTTCGCTGCCGGCGAGATCATCCAGATCACGTCCAAGAACGAGCGGTGGTGGGCGGGCACGGCCAAGTCGGGCCAGAAGGGCAACTTCCCCAAGAACTACGTCACAGAGATCAGCGAGAGCGACGAGGCCAAGGCCTCGTCCGCTGCCTCGTCGTTCACCGCCGTGCCCACGCGACCGCCGCCGGGTCCTGCGCCCGTGGCCGGTCCGGCCGGCCTGCCGCCGCCTCCGGCCTTCTCTCGCCCCGGCTTTGCTCCGCGCACGCCGCCGGTCGCCACCACTCCGTTGACGCCGCCAGCATCGCTAGTGACGCCGGCGACACCCATACCGGCACCGAGCACGCCCACTCCCACGCCGGCGCCGACGACGCCCTCGCCCCCGGTGTCGGGCGTGGTCTCGCCTCCCTATTCGCCGCCGGGGCGTGTGGCGCCGCCGGTCCCGAGCCAGGCCGACAAGGAGAAGCGCGAGCGCGAGGAGCGCGAGCAAAAGGAGAAGGAGGAAAGAGAGAAGCGGGAGCGCGAGGAACAGGAGAAGGCGCGCAAGCTCAAGGAGGAGCAGGAGCAGAAGGAAAAGGAGAAGAGGGACAAGGAGGAGCGAGAGAAGAAGGAAAAGGAGGAGAAGGAGAGAAAAGAAAGGGAAGAGAAGGAAAAGAAGGAGCGGGAGGAGAGGGAGGGCACTCGCAAGGGGCGGCTCGAGGGAGCTCGGGCCATGTTCGAGCGAGGCAGCGCGGCGCCGGCGCCGGCCGTCGACCACGCCAAGGCCGCCGAGGAGCGGAAGGCCAAGATCTTCCAGACCGGCTCTCTGGGTGCGCGGATCGAGTCGCTGGGCTCGAAGAAGTCCGACACCCAACCGACGCCCGCCGCTCAGCCTACCGCGGCCACCACCGCACCTGCGCTTGGTAGCCGCACGTCGCACGGGGCCGAGGAGCAGAAGGGCACCAACGCGAGCGGCCAGCCGCCGGCGGCCAAGGCCAACGGCGCCGTCGACAGCGCGGCGGCTGCCGAGCAGGAGCGGAAGCTGCATGAGCTGCAGCGCAAGTTCGACGAAGCGTCGGCCGACAACAAGAAGCTCAAGAGCGAGAAAGAGGAGCGCGTGCGCGAGCTCGAGGGCAAGACGAAAGAGCTGGAGCGCATGCTGGCCGACAAGAACCAGGAGATCTGGAACCTGCGCGAGGACAAGACCGCGGCCGCCGCGTCCAAGGACATGGGCGAGAAGCTGGCCAAGCTGCGGGCCGAGGCCGAAGCCGAGCGCAAGGGCTGGCAGAAGAAGGTGGAGGACATAGAGCGCGACGCGGCCAAGCTCAGGGAGGAGAAGGACCGCGCCGTGACGCAGCTCAAGGAGGAGAAGGACCGCGAGCTGGCGCGCGTGAGGGAGGAGAAGGACCGAGAGATCGCCCGGCTGCGCGAGGAGAAGGCGGCGGCGGAGAAGCGGTTCATGGGCGACGGCGAGGCGCCGACCGGGAAGACCCAGGAGCTGCAGCGCATGCTGGCCGACAAGAACCAGGAGATCTGGGACCTGCGCGAGGCCCTGGAAAAGCTGGAGAAGCGGGAGAAGGAGTCAGCCCAGGCGGCGGCCAAGAGCGAACGCGACGGGAAGGACAGAAGCGAGAGGGACGCGCGCGAGGCCGAGGAGCTCGTCAGGCTGCGGAGCGCGCTCGAGAGCAAGGATCGCGAGCTGTCGGAGCTGCGCGAGAAGGTTCGCCACCGCTTTGCGCTCTCGCGTTACCTGGGCTTGGCCTGGGTGGATGGCCAGTCACGTTTTCTCATACTTCCCTCCTATCACGCATGACAGTCTCGCGCGCCCTCCCCAACGGCGTCACCGCGCATGCCCGCCATCAACCCGGCCGAGTTCGAGCTGCAGCGTAAGCAGCTGGAGGCCCTGCGGCAACAGGTCTCCAAGGCGCGGGAGGTACTACCCCCCCACAAACGCACCCGGTGCACTCCTTTCCCTGAAGTATTCACCTTCTTCTCCTCGCAGGATAACAATGCGCTGTCGCAGAAGCTGAGCGACAAGGACCGCGAGATCCGCGAGGAAAAGCGAGTGAGCGAGTCCCTGCGCGAGGACATCCAGCGCGCTGAGCGGGACAAAGCCGACCTGCGGGCCGCCGCTGACCGCGAGCGCGCCGAGCGTGAGCGGAGGGAGCAGGACCTGCGCTCGCGCGAGGGCAGCGAGAACAGCGAGATGGCCGGGCTCCGCACCGAGATCAATCGGGTGCTGGAGGAGAAGCGGGGCCTCACCATCACGCTCGACGGCCAGCGCGGCGAGATCAACAAGCTGCAGGACGAGCTGCGGGCCAGGCAGAAGAAGATCGACGATCTCAAAGAGGAGGTGGACGACCTCAAGGAGGAAATGCACGACAAGGACGAGGAGATGGACAAGCTGAAGGGCGAGCTCGACGAGCGCCTGCAGGAGGCGGAGAGGCTCAAGGGCCACGTCGAGGAGCACAGCGACAAGGTGGAGAAGCTGCGCGAGGAGCTGACCATCAAGACCGGGGAGCTGATCGAGCGCGAGCGGGCCGACAAGACCGAGGTGGGCAAGGAGAACCTCCTCCAGCAGAAGACCACCAAGCTCGAGAAGATGGTGCGCGACATGCACGTCGAGCTCAACGTCAAGAAGCAGAGCCTCAAGAAGGCCATCAAGCAGAGCGAACAGGTGAGCGAACTACCGCTCTCTCGTCGGTTTCCAAGGAAGGAGGACTGACCTTTCTCTTTTCGGGGTCGTTGTGTGTGTGTGTGTGTATGTGTGTGTGTGTGGTGTTGATGCAACAGAAAGAGATGGAGATCCGCAGGCTCAAAGATAAGGTGGAGAATCTCAAGAGGCAGCTGGACGAGATGGAAAGCGGAAAGAAGGACAGCGAAAGCGACAGTGAAAGCGAAAGCGAGGACGAAGACAGCGACAAGAAGAAGAAAAAGTCGAAGAAGTCGAAGAAGAGCAAGGACGACGATGACGACGACGATGACGACGATGGCAAGGACGACGGCAAGAACATCAAGAAGACGCTCAAGAAGCTCGAGATCAAGAAAGGCACACACGCCCCCCTCCCTCATTCACTCGGAAAAAAAAGAACTGTTCGCCCACTCGCTAACGCAACTCTCTCTCTCGTGCAGACGTGCTTAAGCAGCGCCTGGAGAAGTTGGACATGGTGGAGAAGACGATATTGGCGGTGGAGGTGCGCAGGAAGGACGAAGGACGGGGTAATGCCGACCGAGACGACAGCGACGTACGCCACCAGCACCGCTTTCCCCCCCTCCCCCTACAGCCTACTATTCGTTCTACGGGCGTCAGGCCTCACATCGTTACGTTACGATACCGTCCGAACAGGATGAGCGGGAGCCTGGCGATGGTGGCGACGCCATCGAAGTGGCGCAAGACCTCTTCTGGTTCCTCGAAAAGAACGGTCTCTTCGACAAGGACCACACGGACCAGCACCTGCTCAACCACGTCATCGACGCCCTGGATGTTACGCTCGAGCGGTGTGTGGGCAACACGGAGCACCAGGCCTACTACCTTTCGCTGGTGTCGACATTGATCCAGAGCATCATCCTGGACAAGGAGAAGATGGAGCCCTTCCGCGTCGACGAGGACCTGGTCGAGGCCTGCGCGGCCATGCGCGAGGACGGCATCGGCGTCATCGACGAGCGCCGCGCACGCGAGCTGGAGCAGAAGCAGAAGTGCGCTGCCATAAAGGCCAACAACTCGGCCGAGGTCGACATCGCCCGGCGACCGGCCGCCATGGGCAGCGGCGGCGAAGGCGGCGGTCGAGGGCGCGGCGGTCCTCCTCCAGACATGAGCGGCGGCGGACGTGGCCGTGGCGGATACCCACCCGACGGTCGCGGCCGTGGCGGCGGGCCCGCCTACGATAGTCCCAACCGAGGGCGGGGCGGCCCGCCTAGTCGCGGTGGCCGGGGCGACTTCGCCGGCGGTCCGCCGCCGGGCGCTGGACCCGGACGCGGCCGAGGCGGTGGACCTGACTATGGCCCGATGGGAGACAGCGGCGGCAGGGGCAGAGGGGGTGCTCCCAGCTGGGACGAGCCGCGGAGACCCAGCGAGGGCGGTGGTGGCCGCGGCCGAGGCGGGCCTCCTGCCTTCTCGCCCAACGCGAGCGATGACGAAGAGGATAGGGGAGCGCGCACAAGAGACGAGTCCCCCGTCGCGCCGCCGCCGAAGAAGCCAAAGCGCGTCGAGCTACGGCGGTCGGCCACGGGGGAGAGCCTCCTGTCCTCGTTCCTGCGCCGCCTCTACTTCGTGGCCGAGCGCATCTTCCTCGAGATGCACGCGCGGGTGGTGGACGCCGTCGCACCGCTGCTCATCCCGGCCATCCTCAGCCACCCCAATCCGGGCTCCTCCATCGCTCCGCCCAAGCCTGGTGGCCCGCGAGTGCAACGTACATTGTCGCCCTCCCCCCGTCCCCGCGCTTATGCTCCGCTCCCGTCACCTGACATGCGCCTCTTCGTGGTCCCTGCAGATCTGCCTTCGCCCGCGGAAATGAGCGGCGGTGGAAGCGATCGACTACCGCCCACCGAGCAAGACGTCACCCGCCACCTTGACGTCGTGTTCACCCAGCTCAGCAGTACGCCTCTTCCTCATCTCTCAAGCGAGCTGCGTCCGGGGGTTTCTCACATGCATGTACCCCATCTCGCAGGCCACAGCGTGTTCCCAGCCATCATGCAGCAATTCGCTTCGGTGGTGTACTACTCCCTCAACGTGGTCCTGCTCAACGTGGTCCTCAAACGACCCGAGCTCTGCACCTGCTCCAACGGCTTCAAGGTACCGCCACGCACCGCACCACACGCAACCCTAGGGCGCAATTCTAATCGCTTCGTCTTTGTCTCCCAATCGGGCAGATGAAATGGGGACTCGCGCGCCTCACCTCCTGGCTATACAAGAGCGACAGCGACCCCTTCGTCTTCCTTCGCCCCGCTGAGATAGAGTATGCGCGTCTTCCTTGGTGCAGTGGCCCGCGAACAAACTCTGATGCGTTCGCGCGACGCAGGGACCAGCTGCAGCACATCACCGAGGCGGCCACGCTGTTGGTGATGGACAAGGCCGTGTTCGCGAAGCCGCAGGCCGTGCGGCGACAGTTCGTCGAGCTCTCCGGTCCCCAGCTGCGTGCGCTCCTCTTCAACTTCCGCCCCGACGCGTATGTCCTCCCCCCCTCCACACCTGGTGATCCAATCGTGAGGGTGCTCATCTCGTGCACACACAATCTATCACTTCCAGAATGGCACCTGAGAAGGTGGCCGAGGAGTGGAAGAAGACGGCTGCCATGATGGCCTCGCACGAGGGCGGACCTCTCCTGCTTGCCGATCCTCTTCTCGGTCCTCCGCGCGTGTGAAGGAACCAACCAGATAAGACTTTTTTTGATTATTTTGTAATTGGTCCTCTGTTTTATTAATTTGGCCAAAAAAATTCGTGGAAACGCAATTCTCTCCCCCCCAGAAAAACCAGTTCTTGCAGATCGCGAGATTAAACTAAGATGGCGAGGAAGAAGAGAGTGCTTACGGTCAATGAAAAGAGCTTCGCCACGTACATCTACAAGGTGCTGAAGCAGGTGCACCCTGACACGGGCATCTCGAAAAAGGCCATGGCCATCATGAACTCGTACGTTCATGACATTGCGAATCGAATTCAAGCGGTACGTTTTTTTCCACCCTTGGCCGTAGCTCGACCTCTCATTAGATGGCGTGATGGTGAATGCTTGCAGGAAGCTGCGGCCCTGGCTGAAATGCTGGCCAAGAAATCCCTCACGAGCAGAGAGATCCAGACGGCCGTGCGCCTTATCCTTCCCGGTGAACTGGCCAAGGTAGGCACCAGCCATCCCCTCGTGTGCAAGGCGCCTGTTCGGGGGGGGAGGGGGGCGCTGACCCCGCTAACACAAATCTTCAATATGAACAAGCATGCCGTGTCGGAGGGCACCAAGGCCGTCACCAAGTTCCTCGGTTTCGAAGGCGGCAGGCAAAGCAAGTCCGCCCGTGCTGGGTACTCCACTTCTGTGCCGCGCGCAGCGGCTCTGCACTCGCCTGACCACCGTACCACACTCCCACCCACCCACCGTACCCACCCCAGGCTGCAGTACCCGGTGGGCTTCTTTCACCGCTACCTCAAGGAGAAGACCAAGCTCAGGGTAGGCAAGGGTATGCGCCTCATCCTCTACACCCTTCTTTCTCCGAAAATGCTCCCCTTCGCCTGTTTGTTGACCGTGTGACCCCGCCCAGGCGCCCCGGTCTACCTCGCTGCTGTTCTGGGTACCTGCCTGTGCCATCGTTGTGTGTGTGTGTCGCGTGACATGGCCATCGACTAACTTTTGAGGATGACGATTCGCGGCCTGCAGAGTACCTCTCGGCCGAAGTTCTTGGTGCGTGTGTTGCCCCGCAGCCTTTTGGTTTTTGTGTTCCCTCACCCCCCCCCTCTCTTCTCTTTCCTCTCCGTCGGCACCCGAATGTAGAGCTGGCGGGTAACGCAGCGCGTGACAACAAGAAGGCGCGCATCATCCCGAGACACATCATGCTGGCCATCCGCAACGACGAGGAACTCAACAAGCTCTTGAAGAACGTCGTCATCGCCAGTACGCTCTCTCTCTCTC
>CDFN01060324.1:0-13647 GCA_000826445.1 Acanthamoeba quina | reverse complement strand
TCCCGGTCGCACCTCCAACGCGGCTCCACCCAAATCGAACAAAGATGCGGGTCCGAGAGAGGAAAGAGAACGTACGTGAACGAAGCCCTGCGAGATGAAGTGCCGCTTCTGCTCGTCGGTGAGTTGGCAGTGGGCGAAGCGCGGGTCTGGGTCGAACAGCTGCTCCTTCTGTCGTTCGACCGTTCGTTGGATTTCCTTCTGAAGCTGTGCTGACACGACACGGCACACACAACACACACACCGCCGCACACGCACACGCATTCACAACACAGGGAAAGTCGCGAATGAGACTACAATCGTAAGAGGATTGAGAAACGGGAAGCGAAAGGTGCGGACGTACCTCTTCCACCTTGCTCTGTATGTCCTTGGCGGCTTGGGCCTGCTCCCTTTTGAACTCCTCCACGGCCTGGAGGCCCAGACATGCGAGTAAGAAGAAGAAGAAGAAGAAGAAGAAAACCGAAATGACTGCGAGACGAGGGAGCGGCTGCTCTTGATCAACGCGCACCTTGGCGATACGAGCCCCCGTGGCCTGTTGAAACGCGAGGCCCTCTTGGATGTGCCGCTGGGCGAGCACTGTCGAGCGGTCAGAGAAATGTGGTTAGACCCAATCCACGCACGAACGTGCTGAAGGGAGGGGGGGTTGCGAGCACCTTGGTAGGCCTCCATGCCCTCCTTCGTCTTTGCCGCTACGCGCTCCATGATCCCGCCCATGCCCAACGTGAATGCTGCTCGGCCGCCGTTGTGTCTATCGTGTCAACAGTGTGTGTGTGTGTGTGTGTGCGGTGGTGCGTGTGATCGGACCTTGAGAGCGCATGCTCTGCTCGAACGCTACCTTCTCCCGTTCCATCTTCTGTCGGAACTCTTCCCCCTCTTTCTGGTGTCTGGTCAACACAACCAACATCAGCTCTTCCAAGGTGCAACGAACACGCCACATCACGCCACAACACACGTAGGGCGCGGACCTTCGCTTCATGTCGTCGGCCTCGCTCGTTATCTGGCGGTGCATGTCCGCCTGCCGTTGTCTCATCTTCTCCTCAAACTATCGCGCGCGCAGGCCGTAGAGCAAGTCAACAGCAGTGTAGGGCTGCACCGATGGGTGGTGGGATCGACGTACGTTGGCCTGGAGCTGGCGCAGGTGGGCCCGTAGCCGCTGCTCCTCTTCCCGCAGTCGCCGCTGCACCTGCGCCGCCGCCTGCTGCATCCTGTTGTGGTACTGCCTGTGGTCGTCATGACTGCTCCCTCCTGCAGTATTGTTTAATATTATTCCATAAGAGAGGAGCAATAAATGAATTAATACTCTAGCAACAAGCAAAGAAGAATAAGTAATGCAAGGGGCAAACCATTATCGCTGGCAGCCTCAGGTCGCGTTGGGCTGGATGCATCTTGCGCGGTCCCCTCCATCTTGCAATACAAATTGATTTTCTTTTCTTTTCTTTACCTTTTTTCCATTTTTTGTGAACCAATCCCAGCATTTCCCACCATTTACAGTTGCAGGCGTGCTACGAACGTGCTTCGGTGACCCGGGTTTGGGTGCGCGAACAACAGGCCGATATTTATTTATTTATTTATTGTATTTTTTATGCTCTGCAAAAGCCCAGATTTCATCAAATCGTAAGGGGAGGCGATGAACATCTGGCAGTTGGCCCGGGTGGGCGACCTCAAAAAGTTCAAGAGCGTCGTCAAGGGCAAATCCGTCCACGAACTCAACGAAACTGATCAGTTCGGCTTCACCTGCTTCCACTGGTTCCTCCCTCCCCTTCGCTCTTCGTTCTCTGCCCCCCCCCTCTCTTTTCGTTCTTCGTTCTTCGTTCTTCGTTCTTGCCTTTGAATGTTACTCATGCGGAGCCCTTGCCGGTGGGACCGCAGGGCGGCGCAGAAGGGCGAGGATGGAATTGTGGCGCTGCTTACCAAGCGTGAGGCGGACCTCGACGTCGTGGATGGCGACCTGCAGACTCCGTTGGTACGCAACCGCCTCAGCGATCACACACACACGCGCGCAGTCGGCCAGCTCACCACTCTCTGTCTGCTGTCAGCACTGGGCCATTGACAAGGGACACAAGGCCATCGCGAGGCACCTCATCGAACACGGGGCTGCCCTGGACATTCAAGACAAGTTCGGACATTCTGGTATTCGCCCGTCCATCCAGCCATCAACGCTCTTTTCTTTCTCTTTTCTTTTCTCTCATGTTTTTGGTGTGCTTTGTTTGTGCTGACCACGCGCGCTCACGACGAACAAAACAGCGCTGCATAGGGCGGCGGCGTTGGGCCAGCGGGACGTGGTGGGCCTCCTGCTGCGATCCAACGCCAACCCCAACCTACAGAACCAAAACGGTTCGTATGCGTGTTGCATCTGGTGACTGGCTCAATGAGAGTCATTTTTTTTAACTCAACTTCGTCTGTCGGGCTTATGTGTGCAGGGTGGACGGCGCTGCATGTGACGTGCTATTACGCGCACCACAAGATCGTGAGCGAGCTGCTTTCGTGCTCCCGCACGGATGTAAACATACCCAACAAAGACGGGTGGACTCCACGTACGCTTAGCGAGTGTCGCTGTTGTGGGCTTAACAAAAGGAACCAATCGACCGATCGACTCACTCCGGTGTGGTGTGACGTGCGCAGTGCATTGTGCGGCGATGCAGGGCTACACCGACCTATGCGATCTGCTCATCCGACATCAGGCCAACATCGACTTTGCCTCTCGAGACGGAAGTACCTCTGCCCCCAACTCCTTCGTTTAACTCCACATCTTTACCAACAACTCCATTTCATCGCAGGTACGCCGCTGCACCTTGCCGTGCAGGAAAATAGGGAGATCGTCGTTCAGCTTCTCATCAACTGTGGTACATATCTACCATTGGCCTTTATTCTACATACACACCTATATATTCAATGTGTCTCTACTTCCAATGTTTCCCACGCGAGTGCAGGTGCAAATGTCAACCTGAGGAATGCCCGAGGCAGGCGGGCGGTGGACCTCGCCTCGGAGAGCCTGAAGCCCGTCATCAAAGGTGAGTCACGAGCACTGTTACCTTTCCCTCTTTTCCTCAGCGCTCACACTCGTGAGCTGCGGCTCGCCTCTGCGTACGCAGGCGCCGGGAAGCCCGTTTATGCAGCTTGCGCCCTCTTCGGCGGGGAAGTGGACAAAGCGCTCGTGGCCACCAAGGCCTCCTTCCTCATTCTGGTTCGCGTGTTCCCTGCCCATCTCTGTAATTCTTTATTTGTTTCATTCGAGAAGTAATCGTCTTTCTTGCGTGGCGGCCTCGTGTGTGTGTATGTGCAGCCACCCCAGCAGATTGCCGCGTCGATGGAGGCGAAGCACTTCACAGTGGAACTGGTGCACATCGAGGGCGATAACGAAAACGAAAGCGAAGGCGACAAAGACGGAGGAGGAGGAGGAAAGAAGGACAAGGGAGGCATTCACGGCTCCGGCGCCGCCGGAGGCAAGGGCAAGGGAGGCAGCGGCCGCGGCGTGCTTCGGCGCGGGTCCAAGTCGGCCGCGGTGCCGCGGATTCGGGGCCAGGTCACGCGGCTCGTTCACGCCGATGAAGACGATCACCTCGCCGCCGTCGACCAGGCCACATCGGCTAGGGACAAGGGAAAGGAAAGGAGTGAGAGCAGCGGCGAGGTGGCCACCGATGCAGCCGAGGCCGGCGACGGCGGTATCGCGAACCTGGCGTCGTCCTCGCCGCGGGTCGTTACGCCGCGACGAAGGGCGGGGCACATGTTCGTGGCCACCTACACGCCGAGTGTGGCCGGCCGGTACCGCCTGACGGTGTCCTACGACGGCGAAGACGTGCACCAGTGCCCAATCAAAGTTACCGTGACTGAAGGTGCGCACACACCCGGGGGGCGGTGGGCGATGCGGAAGTGTGCTGACATGTCTTTGGGGGCAGCCGTGACGGATCCGACCAAGTGCGAGGTGGTCACCGAGCTGGAGGGCACGCGCGCCGTGCTCGTTGGCAAATCAAACAGCCTCATGATCCAGGCCAAGGACCAACTCGGTCCGCCACCTCTTCTTGTTGTCGTGGTGTGGCGTGTATAGTGTGTCGTGTCGTGTCGCTCATATGCGCGGATGGATTGGTTGATGCAATGTGCAGGCGGCAATCGGACGGTGGGTGGAGATGTGTTCGACGTGGAGCTGATCAGGCAGGAGCGGGATGAAGGCACGAGCAAACGAAACATTCTCCTGCGCGCCGATGAAACACACGCCCGCATCGAAGATCTTCGAGACGGTACAGAAGACTTTCCCACCCACCCACCCACCCGCCGCCCCTTATTTCTGTTTGCTTCTTCGGCCGTCTCATGCCGTTGAGCGTCGTCCCCACCAGGCCGATATGTGGTGTGGTTCTCCATTCCGGCGGGGGGCGTGCACTTTGTTGACATCAAGCTGCGTAACGTACGACTGCCCGGGTCCCCCTTCAAGGTGAACGCCGCTGAGGGTACGCGCAGGCCAATTTCGTACTGTGTTGCGTGTGTGTCGTGTGTATTCGCGCGTCCCTGATGCAATGCCCGCAGTGCTGAGTCCGGGGCGAAGGAAGACGCCGCGCTCGCCCAAGAGTCCCAAGACCAAGGCCAGCAAGGAGGGCAAGCAACCACCGGTCAGCTTGCAGCTGCCGGCGGGGGAGGAGAAGGACCGTCAGCCGCTCCTCAGCCCTCGATCCCTCATGACCAACAACAAAAAGGACAAACGGTTCACTCTCCGCCTTCTGTCACCCAACGCCCAGCAATTTTTGCTGACCTTTTTGGCCTATTATTGCAGGTTATCGACCAAGAACGCTGGCCAGTTCATCATGCCCTCCTCCTCCAACAACGGTGCGTGCCCGTCGCTTTTCGTTCTTTGTCCTTTTTTTTGTATTTCTTTTTCCTCGCAAGCTGAAGCGGTGCGTGCATGTACAGACAGCAGCAGCAACAACGAGAGCGCCGTGTGGGAGCGCTTGGGCGAGCTGGAGCAGGCCAACTCCGAGCTTCAGCAGAAGCAGCTCGAGTTCGAACGCGAGAAATACGACCTCCACAAACAGATCGCCCAGCTCCAGCGCAAGCTCGAAAAGCGTACGCTCTGCAGAAGACGATCTCGTCTTATACTTCTCTCTTCTCTCTGGCTCGGTGCGTGAACTCTCACACTTGGCGCCGCCGCCGCCGCCGGTGAATAGGAGGGCGGGAGTCGGTGCCGAGTGCGGTGCCGCGCGAGGAGGTGGCGAGCCTGCAGCAGAAGGTGGACAGGCTGGCGGCGCAGGCGCAGGAGGCGGAGCGGGAGCTGCGGCGAGAGCAGGCCCGGCAGCGGTGTCGCGTGTGCGCCACCAACGGGCGGGAGATGGTGGTGCTCCCGTGCCTCCACGCCGCCTTCTGCGCGCTCTGCGTCTCGCGCATGAAGCTCTGCGCACTGTGTGAGGCCCCGCTCCAGGGCTTCCTGCGCATCAAGCCCGAGTGAAAAGAAATCCAAAACAGAGAAATAGAAAAAGAAAATTGTTGAGAAAAAAATTTAGAGCACCACACAAGCAAGATGAGGGCCAGTGCCTGCAGCCTACCCTCCGTCAGGGTGCCTCTGGTGCGCACCACCTCTATATAGATATGCATTCACTTCTAGTGGAAGCCAAGCCTGCTTCAGCATCCAGAAAATCGCTACAAGATGCGATTGTAAATTTATGTGTCACTAGTTGTGGGGCTACACCAGGGCGATCTTCAGCGCTTCAGCCATTTATCCTGGTCTGGTCCATGATCAGCCTTTTGTAATGGCTTCTCTCTACGTTCATGCGTGCGCAGGTGGTAGCAGTGCTGGTGGCCGTTGCGGTAGTCGTGGGGTGGGGCGCTACAGGCGTGGGCGCGCATGGAGACCACGACATCAAGAACTTCCATCGGAGCCGGGGCAGCCTCTACGGCGGCGGAGCGTTGGAGGCCGCCCACCACCAGACGCCCACCACCGACCGCGCCCTCGTTGAACACGTCCCGCCCTCCGGTTCGCCTCCGCCCCATCCCCCTATGATGGGCGTGTCGCGCTGCTGCGGCAGCCGAGTGCTCACCGTCACTGTGTGACGTCTCCATGGAGCAGCTATCGTGATGCCCGAGAACGCGACCGAGGAGGAGATCTGGCTGATGGCCGGTACGACGTCCGAGCGCCATTGTGCGCTGTGATCAGCTATCGATGCTCACGCGTGTTGTCATGCAATGCAGGTGACATGGCCAACTACCGCTCGCTCTCGGAGATCATATCTGTGTCCCTTCCTCTCCCCATCAACTTGATATTTGTCGGCTTCGACGGTGATGGCGAGCACGGTACTGTGGCAATCAATCAACCTATCATTTCTCAACAGCAATGCAAGGGGCGGTTTTCGCTCATCGCCTGAAACTCTCGCAGGGCTCGAACTGGTGGAGGATAACTTTAACGAGTGGTTCGAGCACATCGACCACTTTGTGCGTCACCGCATTGTGCCTGTGGGCGAGGAACAGACCACCACCGAGCGACGCAAGACCCCCAAGACGCACGTCAAGTATCAGTACGTCCGCTTCTCTCTCTCTCTCTCTTCTCTCGGTTCTTTAGGTGTCTTGGCTTCCTTATAACTTCTGCGGCACGCCACGAACAGGCTGAATTACAACCTGGTGAAGCTGGACCCGTTGGTTAACACGATCGTGGAGGACACCATCTACTGGCATCTCCGCCCGGAAGACCCCAAGTAAGTACTTACTTGCACTCCCTTTCGGTCGGCTTGCTCATCACGCCTTCCTCTCTCTCTCTCTCTGTATGTGTGTTGTTTCGGAAACAGTTACAAAAAGGCTGGGGAAGAATTCCATGCGGGTGAGCACGAACAGAAGGACGAACCAGAGGGTGGTAACGAGAAGTTCTACGTCGATGCCTTCAAGCTGTCGCGCGTTCTCTATCACCTCATCCTCTCGGTCAACCTCACCGACAGCTACACGCTCTTCATCATGAACCCCAAGAAGGCGGTTGGACCCGACCAAACCTACGGATACCGGTGCGCTCCTTCTTCTGGCTCTCAGCCATGCCGCGCCAGCGATCACGGGTAGCTGACACAACCTCCCTGTTGTGCGTACATTGGCTGCAGCGTTGGGTTCTCGGAGGCGGAGATCTTCGAACTGCAGAAGGTACGTTGGTTGATTGACGATTGCCAGCAGCGCTCAGCAGCGCCGGCCCCTCATATCATTCGCGGCTGACGGCGTACTCGTTGCACTGCAGCGCACCTCTGAATGGTCAGTCGACCCGCAACGCTTCCAAACGGTCTCCGAGATGCCTGGTATGTTGCATTCTGCTCTAATGGCCGAAGCCACAGCACTGTACAGTGACTGAAGTAACTGTTATACCACCATGACGGTACCACCGCACAGACAAGGGCCTGAATCTGGAGCAAAAGACCGACCTCTTCCCCAAGTCAAACATCGCATCCAAGAACGGCACCTACCGCACCGTTGACCTCGTCGAACGTTCGCAGGTATGGCGCCCACGACTGCTGGAGGATCGTGCGCCTGGGCTGACTTTGTTGCGCACTATGCACAGGAATGGGCGCACTGGTACATCAAGCACATGGTGGAGGGCGGGGTCAAGCTGGCCCATCTCTGCGCCGAGGGCAGCGGGGAGGATGACCCCAACTGCCTATGGAAGACTCAGCGCGCCGAGGAGCATGACATCGTCAAGCTCGCCCAGACGGTATGTACCACACTACTTTTGGAAGAACAGTTAAAACAATTATTTATTTATTGTTTTGTCATTTTCCGCGTGCAGATTGCCGCCTCAGGCAGCAAGGCGCAAGTGGAGTATCTTGCCAGCATCAAGGAAGGCAAGGCCCAGGAGGACTGCCTCGTCGATAACTGGGTTGGTCACGCCAGGTGCGTTTCGACTCTGGGGCTTCTCCTTCCTACGTGCATCGCCGCACCATTGTCTTTTGTACGCTCAAATACCCTTGTGGGGCGATCCAGGTACGCGTGGCTGGACCTCTCGGCTGGGCCGTTCAAGTGGGGTCCCGTAGTGGCAGGACAGGGTGTTCGGTCTCATTCGACACTTCCCCGCGTGCCGTCGCACTACGCTCTGCACCCCGAAGCCGATCCAAATGCGTACGTGTGCCCTGTGCGTGTGTGCAGTGTGCGCACGCAGGCAACCCGCGAAAGCTCACATTCTACGCGACAGTGAGCAAGAGGAGCGGCAGGCCTCGCCTAGCCCAGTCGGAAACGTGATCGCCAGCAAGGCCG
This sequence comes from Acanthamoeba quina, assembly GCA_000826445.1. NCBI lineage: Eukaryota > Discosea > Longamoebia > Acanthamoebidae > Acanthamoeba > Acanthamoeba quina. Next base: position 5,451 of record CDFN01060324.1, on the reverse strand, counting down.
CGGCGGAGGAGCATACGGCTCTGCTGGCCAGGCTGAAGCAGGATCTCGTGGTGCTGCAGGGCGTGTATGAGCAGCGCTGCGCAGTCTCGCGGACCCAATACTGTGATCGTACGATCAGCACACCTCGCACCACTCTCCACTCTCGACACCATGTGAGCATATGTGTTTACCTCCTTGGGTCTTTTTCTTCAGACATGGCCTCCACGATCCAAAATCTCGAGGAACAGGTACGAAACTCGCAGGGTGAGCTGGCGGATCTCATGATCGTGGGCGATGAGGTACGTCTCCATACGTTTACACTTATAATGGTGGTGGGTAGCGGGCGGCGGGAGTTGGTACTGAGTGGTTTATTTGTATTGGATGACAGCACGAGGGTGAGGGCGCTCTGTTGATGCTCGACAACTTCCTGGCCCACCTTGCCAGCGTCATTTCGCGCACCATTTCGCACCTGATCACGCCGGCCAGCCCTCTATTCCGGGCCTACTACACCCCGCGCATCACGTTCCACTTCTTCCTCATCGCCAACCACCGGGTACGTATGTAGTATTTTAATGTGTTTATTCTTTTTTATAACAATACTAATCGGGCGGGTAAACTCAGGAGTTCAACCCGCGAAAGACGTTTGACTTCGAACAGTTCAAGGCTGAGATGATCAAGTTCAAGCTCCCCAACCAAGAGTTCGCCTTCGTTTTCAAGGAGTACGTGGGCGCTCTCGGTCAGACCAGGCTCCGCAAACAGTCATTGCTCACACGCTTTGTACAGGCTGGATATGTCCTCGGACAAGGAGCTGACGATGGCGTTCACCCACTCACTCCGCACGGGCGTGATGCCCACGCTCTCGGTCGACGGCACGTTTGCTGCGCAGACCATCCGCTACCTCGACTCCATGGACCTGCAACACCAGCTCCACCTCCTCAACATCCACTCCCACGCTGGTGCGTACCCCTGACACACTTGCCATTATACAAGTCGTTGCGGTCTCATCGTTATGTCGGTCGGTACCACACACAACACACAACAGATGAGGAGTTGGAGAAGGTGGTTCCCAAGGATGGCAAGGTGAGCACCGCTCCGACGCACGACGATGAATCAGACGACGACCACGAAGGCGACAACCGCTCACCCGACGAGGTGTTTGGCGCAACGGCTCTTCCCGAACGTTCCGGTTCGTTTCTTTATTTCTAGAACACATTGTTGGGTCATTATGGGCTCACATGTGTGTGTGTGTGTGTGTGTGTGTGCACCACAGGCAAGGGCCAGACCTCGCGGCACATTCCCGTCTTCTTCTTCTCCCTCAACGACGTGGTGCCGGTACGTTCGCTTTCGCTTGCGAGTGAATGACGGACTGAATGGGCTGGACGTGGTGGTATGGTGCGCAGGTGTTTATCGACAAGTACTACCAGGCCAAGGCCCTGAGCAACGTAGTCCTTGCGGTGCAATCGCAGCACTTCAACTGGACCAGCAAGCTCGCCTGCAACGACAAGCCCATCCGCTGGGACCTGCGGTACACTCCTCAATCCACCTACCATTTCATGTTGACAATTTTGTTCTTACCATGGTCCGCCTCTGTTTCGCTCTACGTAGGGACCCGTTGAAGCCGCTGTTGGCCGCCACGGCCCTGCACTACGGTGGGCTCGTCCCGATGCACATCACCTACGACGAGCCCAACCAATGCGCTGCCCAGGTAATTCGCTGTGGGCGCGTGGGTATGCAATGCGCCCGCATATTGTGCTCACCTCCCCCCTCGCATCCTGATGCAGGACTGGCTGTGGTCTGTCGGTGACAGCCCGCTGGCGCACACGAGCCAGCACCATCGCTTCTCCCTTCTTCAGCGGGTACGACCACGTCGTGGCGTTAACGGGCTGACTTTCATCTAACGCGCGTGCGCAATGCAGGACCTGGCCTACCGCAGCTTCGTCACGAACGCCATCGAAGACTCGGTCAAGAGCATCAACGCGGGCATCAAAACGTTGAGCAAACTGCGCACCAGTACGTCGCCGCGCACCACCTTGTCTCCGCTCGTGTGCGTTAGATGCAGGTACTGTGGCTAACCCTCGTCGACACTGCGCCAACAGCCAAGGCCAACCTCGCGGCGTCGCAGGAACTGCCTTTCGCCGAGCTCTCCTACAGCTACAAGGCCGTGAGACGACTCTGGGACAATGTACGCTTGCTCACCTTGGTTCTCCCTCGGGGGCTCGGGGAAACTGATCGCCACTTTCCGCCACACAGCACGCCAGGGCCTTCGCCACCCTCAATTTCGAGTCTGCGCTCTCCTTCACCGAACGCCTGCACGAACAAGTCACCAGGTGCGTCTCCCCGCACGCGCAGCACACACAGCACGCACCGCACCGCACACACTGGGTTTCAACGATGGTCTCACCTCATGAAACTTTACACGTGAAGATTCCAGGAGCTGGTGCTGCAGACCGAAGAGTATCTCGATGTGACGCAGTGCGCAGTCGACATCGGCGAGGAGGCCTCGGTGGCGGACATTCTCCTGGCGTCGGACGACAGCTCGTCGTGGTGGATCCTGCCGGCCTCGCTCGTGTTCAACGTCGTCCTCGCGCTCCTCTGGATCCTTCTTCGGAAGCGCTCGCGCAAGGTCAAGACCAACTGAACTCGGTAAGGAAACCGAAAAGAAAAAGAGAGAAGGAAGGGAAAAGGCAACAAAACGACTTCTCGCTTTTTCCACCGCCGGTTGCACCAACGCAGGATCGTGCCTTGCATTTGAGGCTGGAGAATTAGTAGTAAATTACAGCAATGGCGGAGGAGCTTATGTTCAAATGTCTTTCGGCCCTTCTGCTGCCGGACCAATCCATCCGTCAGGCGGCCGAGCAGCAGCTCAATGAGCTTTCCTCTCAGCCCGGTAAGCTCCTGCTTATTTCAAATTTCAACGATTGAGATCTGATTTCGTCTTATCTCCACACGAATCAGGCTTTGGCGTGACGCTCGCTCGTTTGTCCCTGAGTTCTGGCTGCCCATTGCCCATCCGCCAGGTGTGCACACACTTTTCTCCTTGCGCCCTAGCCCCTCATGCTCACCCGCGCCGTATCGTACGTGCAGCTAGCTGGCGTCGTGCTGAAGGGCTACATCAACGCCCACTGGGACTCAGCAGACGTCAAGTTTGTAGAGCCTCAAACTACCCCACAAGACAAGGTCCGCCTCGCCCCGGCCCCTTTGTCGTACCTTTGCACGCCCTGGGTTGGGCTCCATGATGACCGGAGCTGTGCTTTTGGCAGGCGGCCATCCGTGCGACACTGCCCCAGGGACTCGCTGATCCCGAGAGCAAGATCCGTACGGCGTCGGTACTGCACCTCGCTCCTTGCACTCTTGAGCCGTGTGGCCAGATGGCTCACACCCACTGCTCTCGCGTGCAGGCCATGGCGATCGCTTCAATCGCGCACTGGGACTGGCCCGGCGAATGGCCCAACCTCATCGAAGAGCTCGGTGATGAGCCCACCTTTACTCATGGTCCTCGTGCGTGCATAGGCTAATGCTTGTTTGTTTGTTTGCACGAAAACAGTCAAGTGCCTCGACATGAACAACGCGCAGCTCATGGACGGCGCCATCAAGTGCCTCGAGATGTTCGCCTCGGGCGACAACCTGAGCGATGAGCACCTGCCCCGACTTATCCCCCTCCTCTTCCCGCACCTCTTGCGCATCTTCTCCTCGGTAAGTGCTCTCTCTCTCTCTCTCTCTTGACTGTAACTGCAGTTCTCGTTCGCGTGCGTTGTAAGCTCATCATTGCTCATCCTCCCGAGTTCAGAAGGACTACCCCGAGCGCATCCGAGCTCGTGCCGGTTCGATCTTCTACTCGTGTCTCGAATGGCTCTCTGTGATCAAGAGTACGAGCCTCGTTACTGTAATCAATAATCAGCACTATGTAGTTAGTCGCCTTCCGGCCAGGCAAAGCAAACTGAACTGACATGTGCGGCTTCGACGGTCTAGGTGTGCACGCCGAGAGCACTGAAGCCTTCCGACCTTTCCTTCCCCAGTGGACAGCGCACTTTGCCGAGATCCTCGCTGCCCCGCTGACCTCACCCGACGCTGACTACGGACTCAAGATCGTCGTGTTGCAGGTAACGTACACTGCGCGTGCATGCGTGCGTGCAAGCGAGCGCTATTCGCAATCCTGCATCTGATCCCATTTGCTCTGCAACACGTGTGCAGATTCTGACGATCCTGGTGATGAGGTTCCCGAAGCAATTGGGTCCTTTCCTCAACGGAATCGTGCCTCAAGTCTGGAACTCTCTGGTTTCGGCGCTCGCGATGTGCGTAGCCCACTGGCATGCAAACCGCAGGGTAAAACATTAACCTTTTGTGCTATTGTGCTGTCGCACAGTTACGAAGAGTTTGTTGTCGAGGGCGACGGGATTGAGGCTGCCCAGGACGAGGAAGGTGAGATGCGCGGGCTGGAGATGTTGATCATGCTGCTGCTTGACTTTGTGCAATGCCTTCTCTCCAAGGTACGTTGGTTACTCCTGTCGGGGCACTCACGCCAAGTGTAGTGTTGCGCGCGTGGCCCTTACTGAGTCTCTCGCCACGTATCACAGAAAGCGTTTGCCCAGGTCTTCGCCACCTCTCTGCCCAGCCTGTGCGCCCTGCTCATTTCCTACATGCAGATCACTCAAAACCAGGTCTCGCCCACTTCCCACTCGCTTTTACTTCTACCTACTGAGACTGACATGAACCGAACGATGGACACGCACACAGCTGGAGACATGGACGGATGACCCGAATGAGTACGTCGCGGACGAGGACGATGAAATCCGCTTCAACGCACGCGCATCCTGCACCCACCTCCTGCGCGAGATTGCCCAGCAGTTTGGTCAGGTACAGGCGACCACCTATTTGGCCCCAGATCGCTGGTACTCACTAGTTCCTTCTACGCCAGGCGGCGACCCAAGCCATCGCTCTGGGTGTGGGGAAGCGACTTCAGGAGTCGGTCAAGCAGCAACAGAGCGGCAACCGTTCGTGGTGGAAGCTGCGGGAGGCTTCCGTATTGGCCGTGGGCTCCACGGCGGAGGTGCTGATCAACGCGCCGCAGGGCTTCGACCACCATCAGTTCATGGCAGCCATCCTGCAGCCCGACCTGCAAACTACCGGTACCCCGCTTTTTCATACCTGCTCTTCATCGCACATGCGCTCAGTCAACTCAGTTAATTAGCGCTCACCTTATTGACACGCGCGCAGCCTCGCCCTTCCTGCGGGGTCGTGCTCTGTGGTGCGCGTCGCAGTTCAGCCACGCCGTGGCGGCCGACAAGTCTCTGCCCTTCATCCAGGCAGCTGTCGCTTCGCTGCAATCACAGCAGGACCCACTCCCGGTCAAGATTTGCGCCTGCCGCGCTCTTGCCAGCTACTGCCCCAAGGTTCTTTCTTGTGCTTGCTCTCCAGATCTACTGAGCGTACTGACCGTCTTAACACACGACGCACACACGACACACGACACAC
>CDFN01060284.1:0-22911 GCA_000826445.1 Acanthamoeba quina | reverse complement strand
GCCAGGCATGCACATTCCGATCGGTGTTTGCAGGTAATGAACACGTGCGACGCGCCGTGACACCGGAGAAGGTGTCCACTCGCCGTTGGCAGGCCCGCCGAGTGAAGAAGAAGAGCCACAGGCAAAACGGGCCCTCCTCCCTTCGCTTGTCTCTCACGCGCACCTCAACCAAAGAGCTTCCCTCTTTCAGAGTTAGCCTCTTCGCAGCCGCCCAGTCTACAGAGTCCTCATTCCTTTGGTTACGAGAGACCAGCACATCACCACCGACTCACAACGAACGTCGAGTTTCGTCCAAACGCGAAGAGCGAAGAACCAAAGAACGAAAGCGAAGACGAGGAAGATGAGGCAACCGAGGAGCGTGTGTAGGGTGCAGAGGGACCAGGCCCAGGGCGGCGAGGCTTTCGAGGGCGGCGCGCCCGCGCAGGCTCCCTCGCGCGTGCTCAAGCGAGCCGTGAGCTACCTCGAGCGAGTCAAGCGCACCTTCGCCGAGCGACCCGAAGTCTACCGCGCCTTCCTCGCCGTCATGCACGCCTTCAAGGAACAAAGGTACGCTCCCACATCCCATTCATATCTTTTTGTTTAAAAAATATATTCTTTCCATCTCCCATCTTCATCCATCTTGGACGCTTTCTCTCTTGTTTCTATTTTTGTGTTCTGGCCCCGTTGGTTGGCCCACCCGTCACCTTTTCCACTTCGTTTTTCTATTCGGACTTTCGTTTTAACAACCGCCAATCCCAGCGCGTCCCCTGACCCAAACCTTTCTTCTCCTTGTTCGGCGTGTGTGCCTGTGTGGACGAAAAAGGGTGGAGATCACGGGCCTGGTGACGCAGGTGTACCAGCTGTTCGAGGGACATCCCAACCTGCTCATCGGCTTCAACACCTTCCTGCCGATCGGCCACTCGAGCGGCGCCAAGCCGACACATCCGGCCGTCGTCGGCGCCAACGTCAACAACGCGAACGTCTCGGACGAGGTGCAACCCGAGCAGCCAGCCCAGCTGCCGACCGTCACGGTCTCGACCGGCTGGTGAAACGGCGCCACCAACCAAAGAAAGAACGAAAGCGAAACGCGAAAGCGAAACCGCGAGGACGGCGATGGGCGGCAAGCCGGGTGCTGTCGGTCGCGAGGAGGTTGGAAAGGAAGAAGAGAGGCGAAGGACGAAGAAGAAAGTGGAGGCTACAGGGATCAGGAGGAACGAGGGCGCAAGCAAGCCCGAGCTGGAGTGGGAGCGAGGCCCAGGATACATTTGCCCAGATGGGCACGACGAGACGAGCTCAGCGACAGCGAATCGACAGTCGGAGAAGAGAGCTGCGCGCGGAGCAGGTCGACGACGATGGCGAGGAGAGGGCGGCCCTTCCGAAGAGCAGCTCGCACCGGCCGGCGTGCATCATCTTCCACAGAACGCAGCCTGAGCTGGAAAGGAGGACGAATGGGGTCCTGGTTGCCCCCTTCGCCGTGCCACTCCCACAGTTCGCGCGCGCTCCTGCGCGCTCTCTTTCTCCCCTATCGTCGTCCCTCCTCCGCAACCGCCAGGGCACCAAGAGTAAAATGTATCTTTATCACCACCCACCGTGTCCTCTCCTCCCTCCCCTTCTCCCCTCTCTCTGGTTCTCCCCGTTGTTCTACACCTCGTGGTGTTCTTCATCTTCTTCTGTCTCACCTCTCCTCGCTGGCCGATGGAGCCTGCGGGGTATCGAGGTACTTCTTGAACCAGTCGCGGGCCTGGCGGGCCACCTCTTCCAGCTTGCCGGGCTCCTCGAACAGGTGCGTCGCGCCCGGTATGATCCTCAGCTCCTTCACTGCTCGCACCACCGGCGAACCGCACACGCACCACACCTGTCGTTTTAGTAGTGCTTGATTCACTGTTTGTGATGACAGTGGTGAAGGTGGGGACCAAACCTGGAGCGGCAAGGTTGTCGAGCGCGTCCTTGTTCATGTCGATTACAGGGCCGTCCCAGCCGCCCACCAGGAGCAGCGTCGGCACGATGCAGTCACGCAGCGACTTGCCTACACACGCATTCCATCATCATCATCATCGTCAGTCTCGATATCTTCTTCTTCAACTTCCTCATCAACGGACCTGCGAGGTCGGGCCGGCCGCCGCGGGACACGACAGCCTTGACCTGCGGATCGCCCTTGAGCCGCGCAGCAGCGACGATGGCCGCCCCGCCGCCGGTGCTGGCGCCGAAGTAGCCCACGTTGAGGTCCTTCGTGGCATCGGTGCCGCGCAGCCACTTGGTCACGGTGACCATGCGGTCGGCCAGGAAGGGGATGTTGAAGCGCAGCTCGCGCGTAACGTCGTCGATCTCCTCCTCCTTGGGCGTGAGGAGATCGAACAGGAACGTTCCCAGCCCTCCCTCCTGCATAACCCGCGCCACGTATCTGTTCCTCGGGCTGTGTCGCGTGTCGTGTTGCGTTGGGTGTCGTGTGTGCGTGCGCGTGCGCGTCGTGTTAGCAATCTCCGGCCCACTCACGAGAGAGCGTGGCCGGCATCGCACCTGAAGCGGCCGCTGCCGCTGCCGTGGGCGAACACGACGATGCCCTTGGCGCCGGGCGGAATGTTGAGGTTCCCCGAGAGAAAGATCCCGGGCGCGGCCTCCACCTTCACTTCATCTGTCATCTTCTTCTCTTGCTGTACTGAGTAGTAGTGGTGTCTGCTGTGCCACACAGCACACCACGCGAGAACGAGCACCACCGCGGTACATATTAGCATTCGCAAACTCACGGCCATCCCTCTGAAGAGTGAAGTGTGTAGTGGGTGCTTGCCTTAGGGTTGTGTTAAGGCGCTCAGCCTGTGCTGTGTTGAGTCTTAGGAGCCTACCGGATGGCCTGACAAGGGTGTGCGTCCTTCTGATCATTGCTGGGGCGGTTCGAGCTGCCCTCTCCCTTTGACCAATCGTTTGTTAAGAGGCCCATTGCAGGTGCGGTCCCTCGGCCTCTCATCAGCCCTCCGTCATTGTGTGGGCGACATGCGGCCCGAATTTCGCTTCCCAAAACGCGCACAAGCCCTGCAACTCACAAACGCCCAATACCACTCCAACTGCAACGATGGGCAACAGCATTCATTACCTTTCCAGAACGTACGATGGTTTAGTTCGGGGTGTAGAAGTCGCAGACGTAGTGGACGTCGTAGTTGGGGAAGGGCTGGTAGGTGCAGCTGCCGTAGGCGCCAGCATAAGCGCCAGCACCGCCCACAATGGACACAGTCTGGGGCTCGGACTCGAAGGTGGTGGCGCCCATGACGACCAGCTGGTCGGCGCCGCCGTTGTAGAAGTGGGTGATGTGGCAGAGCTGGTAGAGGGGACCCTCGTTGTCGACGGCCGGGGTGATGGTGCACTGACCAATGTCATACCCCACCACCTCGCTCTTGTCCTCGTCCCACAGCTGGTTAGCCCACACGTCTGAGGCAATAAATACCAGGAGGTGAGGACCAAGACGATAGGTGAAAAAACGATGCTTGTAGAAAGGAGAGGAGGGACACAATACCGGTCATGAGGGGAGCGCTCTCTTCGGAGCCGAAGCCAGGGGTGGCCACGTCCGTGGTGGAGACCTCGAAGACGCTGAGCTGGTGGTGCTGGGGGCTGTCGGAGCGGGAGCCTGAAGCGGGGGGGATCATGCCCTCAAAGTTGAAGTTGATGGCGGTGTCGCTGCCCAGCGAACCGCACACAGCGAACGCCAAAAGGGCAAGCGTGAGGTACAGAAGCCCGCAGTTCATCTTCTATATCAAGTAGGGAGCTGGAGAAGAAGAAAAACGAAGAGCAGCAGTCCTCTTGGGCTAAGACCATAAACAGCAAGTTTGAACCTTACAAGGCAAACAAGTGTTTAACGGAAAGTAATGAGCTGTCTGTGACATAGCCCATCACAGGGCCCTGGTCGGCGGGGCTTACTCAAAGGTGACACTGAGCCTCCTTCCTTTTGTTCGAATTCGGCGCTTGGCGCCGTCGGATGGACCCGAACTGAGGAACTTCATGCGCGCCTGTCCAGCCCCAAAGCAGTTGGGGTAAGTAAGACGTGGTGCACCATGGGACCTTGTGGGAGGGTATGCGTACCCGGTACGACTCCAGGATTGGCATGGGCAGCCCGCTCATGTCCTGTGCCGAAGCCTCTGGAAAGAGCGTAAGAACATCGCCAGGGACAAGGCAACACAGAAATGGAGAGAGAGAGAGAGTCAGGGGAGATACCGGCGTAGCCCTGTGCCCCGACGTCCTCAGCAAGCTTACGGCCCTGGTGTGGCAAAGAGGTAAGACAGCAACGACGAGCGTTGGGGGGCTGATTGAATGCTCGCGGCGTTGTGAGCGACGCACGCCGCCAGATGATGGAGAGCAACGCACCTCTTCTTCCGTAATGACAGAGGAGCCCGCCACACGACGCAGGTCGGTCTTGAGGGCCAAAATGATGAAGGGTTTGGAGTGCGTCTGCACTTCGGGCACCCACTGCGGTAGGCACCGACACATGTGCGTCAGTAGCTGCGGTGCGTGTCCTGTGTGCGACGGCTGAGGCGTTTTTGAACCTTGGATCTGACGGAGGCGTAGGATTCGGGGTCATCAACAGCAAAGCAGATGACGAACATGTCGGTCGACCCGGCCGCCAGAGCCCGCAGCCGCCGGTAGCTGTCCACTCCCATGCTGTCCCACAGCGCTGTGCCCGAGGCAACTCAAGCGTCAGCGTGGCGCAGTCGCCTGCGTATCAGGTCGTGTATGGTGGGAATGTTGCGTACAGACGCATACTGTGCGACCGTCGATGGCCAGCGAGAGCTCCCTGTTTTCGTTCATCATGGGCGCGTGCAGGGGGAATGCGTGCTCCGTCGCAGTGATCAAGTAGCTCGTCTGATGGGAACACCATCGCGTCACACCCGGTGAGTCACTTGATTCAGAATGCTCGGCGCAGCTCATCACGTACAGAGACACTCTCTCGACCATGAACGCGTACCTTGCCCACCGTGTCGTCGCCCATGAACACCAGCCTGACGTTTTGCGAGTGCAGGCTCTCTCGTGCGGCCTCCTCGCTACGCGCCTCCCGCAGATTGTCTGGGTGGTGCGGCCAAGCCAAGCTTATTGGCCAGGCGGACAGCGGCGGCAGGTTCAAATAGAGGGAGGGGCGTGGAGTACCGATGACCGGCGTCAGCTCGGCTATGCTCGGCAGGAACGAGAGCAACGCGTTGTCGAACGTGACGCGCAACGCAGCGTCTCCACATTGCAAATGGATCGAATCCAGAGCCTGATCGGGATGGAGGTGGGCACGTTAGGTGTCAGCGGAGCAATGGTGTGCGGAGAGAGGGTGGGTCGGTACGCGGAGCTTCTGGACAATGTCGCTGTAGGCAGCAACGGCGGGCGGCGGGGCGCCGACCATTGCGTGCGCCAAGCGTGCGCACAGGCTCTGCCTTAGCGAATGCCACGTAAGCTTCGTCGCAGCATGCGCGCTTGAAGGCGAGGCCCCGACATCGTACGCGAAGGCCGCCGTCGATGACGGTGACGACGACGACGACGAAGTGGACGAGCCTGACGTCGTCGATTGAGCCAAGGGCCACGCGGTCGCCAAGGATGGAATGTAGTGGCGGAGAGCGTCGGCAAGGTCGGCAAACTCAAACCTCAGAGCCAGCTGGCGCAGCTTGGTCACCAGCTTCGCGATGTGGTCATCATCCTCGTCGCTATCGTCATCATGACGCACAGCCCCGCCGGCGAGGTTCGTGGCTGCGCGGTAGGCCTTGAGCGCCTTGAGAAGCACCGCCAGCTGGTGGCCCGGGAGCTGGGCGCGCACTCTAGCACTAGCCTTGATGCTCTCCTCGCTGTGCACGCTCTGGGTGTCGGAAAGTTTGAAAATACAGAAATAAACAGCAGACTCAGTGAGAAAAAGAAAAGAGAATCATCGCGGTACCGTTTTCTCGTCGTTGTAGATGCCGCCGCTGAATTGGAGGCTGGCCTCGAGGTCCTTGGCCTCGAAGCCGAGCAGCAGAAGGCCCGCCAGCTCGTGCACCGGCGCCAGGTCGGCAAAGAAGAGGGTTACCCTGAAGATGCGCGCTGCCGCCTCGTCGGCGACGGCCTTGTCCTTCTCCGTCCCGTCGCTGCATCCCTCCCTCGGCTGCTGCTGCTGCTTGACCTGCACCTGGAAGCTCGAGTACTGCAGCACCGACTGCATCGACGTGAGAATGTCCTTGAGCGCGCCCGAAATCTCGCCCAGGCCGAAACTGTCCACGCCCTGGTGGGGGTTCACCAACCAAGATCATGAATGGACACGTCGTCAATCCAACCCACCCCAAGCCCCGACGAAAGGGCGCTCCAGGAATGTCGTACCTCGTCGGTGGTGAAGGAAAAAGAGAGGATGACGCTGTCTTCTGAAGGCGCGCGGTGGTCTTCTCTCCACAAGGCCGCTGCGAGATGAAGAGAGGTGTCACGATCCCCGAAGTGCAGGACAGGCAAGAAAAACGAACCCTGGGTGGCGTCGAGGCTGAGCTTGGCGCGAATGGACGCGGCCTCGGCAAAGGAAAGAGTGCCCGCATCGATGTCGACGTCCAGGGTGACGTCCCCCGAATCACCATCGGTTGTGGAGGCCTGGGCCGCGCTTCGTGCCTGGGCGAGGAAGGTCGTCCACGGCTGCAGCTTGGCGAGCGGGTTGACCGGGCTCCATTTATCGCCCGGCTTTTGATCTTGCTTGTTCAGCTGCGCTCAGGGACAACACAAACTAACTCTTGTGAGCACACACACACACAGACACACAACACGCAGAAAGAAAAGAGCTGAAGGAGAACCTTGCTTCGCACGGCGGCCCACCAGCGTAGGAAACGAGACCAGGGGATTACCTGCTCTGCATCTTCTCCGTCGTCATCGTCGCCGCCGCCGCTCGCGCGAGTCGCCAGGCCCTGCGCCGTGCGCGTCGCTTCGGCATTGGTCATCGCCAGGCCCAGCATGTGCGCCAGGGCCTGCAGGTCGCCGGCGCGCAGCTTGCTATGATCGCGCTGGCGGTTGGACCACAGGCCGACGTCGCCGTCGCGCGGCCGTGCGGCGAGCTGGCGGTAGGCCTGGCGCGCGCGCCGCCGCTCCTCGGGGTCGATCGGCACTGGCACCATGACCGCGGCCGCCGATCTGTTGTCGCGCTCTTCCTCCTCGAGCTCGCGGCGAGCCTCCTCTTCTTCGAGCTCTCGCTCTTGCTGCTCCCTCTCGCGTCGCTCGTACAGCGCCAGCCGCTCGTGCAGGCGCTGGTAGTCCTCCTTGAGCCTCGCGAGCTCATCTTTCTCGTCGTCTCTCCTGTCATCAGCCAGCATCCATCAACCATTGATCTCGGCCGCACACGCACACGCACGACCGCACACGCACGACCGCTCACGCAGCAACAATTAAGAAAATAAATACACACGAGTGGAGATGAGATGGTACTTGGCAGGCCAGCCTCCGCCGCTGCCGCTCCTGTAGAGGGTCTTCTTCTTCTTCTTCGTGTGGTCGCTCTTGCCGAGGGAGGGGGCCGTGACGACGGCGGCTGCTGGGCTCACCCCTCCGTGGTCGAAGAAAGTGCTGATGCCCGCCTGTGGTGGGCACATACGCACGTTGAGAGCTGCTGCAGCCGGTGTTGGTGTGATGCGCACGAACAAGAAGAAAGAGCGCACCTCGAGATTCCAGTTGGAGGATTCGAGGAAGCATCGCGCGGTGGCCTCGTCGGCTCCCGTTATGCTTTGAAAGGACTCAAGCGTTTCCCTGTTGTTCATCTTCTGCCGCGGCTTCTTGTTGTCTTGTGCCGACCCTGTTCCTCTTTTATTTTGTCTTTGTTATTGATAATAATTCAAAAAAGAAATTAGGGAAGCGCACATAAATTACAAAAATAATACAGCGAGGAGACCAGCCCAAAGGGCAGAGGTGTGTGGTGTGCCTCATCTTGCTCGATTTCAACTAAATTTGATCGGCGGAGGCGCAGATGGCAGAAGAGAGGGACGGACCAGTTGCCTCGGAGGTGTCTGCCGGTGCCGATGATCATCGCCAAGAGCGCAGGGCAGAGTGGTTCTCCTCGTCGGTGCTGCTGGCCGACCATCGACACCGCCTGCTGCGCTACCACCCCGTCCGCGGGGTGCACTTCCACCTCCACAACAACGCACACCACCTCAACACCAGCAACGACAGTCGCAGGGAGAGGGAGCGTCAGGAAGACGACGACTGCGAGGGTGAGCCACGGGACCAGCACCGCGAGCAGATGCCGCTGCCGGCAGCCGACAAGTCGATCCCGACCGAGTGGCACGACGTCGATCGCTCCTACCTCCTTTCCGGGTGGGGCTCGCACGCCCTGCAGTCGTGGGAGGTGTCCACGCGCGTGATGCGCCGCTGTCTGGCCAGCCTGCAGGACCCCAAGACCGGTACCTCCACCGCTTGCCCCTCAGCCAGTACCTCATCTATTGACGGCTAGCGGTGCGTGCGTGCGTGCGTGCGTGCGCAGAGGTGGGACTGGCTGTGATGGTGGGCAGTGTCATGGGACTCGGTGCGTTCAAGCCCCGGTAGGGATGGCCTGGACTCTGGTGGCTAACGGTTCGATGGCTGGACGTGGCTGTGGCCCGCAGGGATGTGCGAGGGCTACCTGCTCACCAAGAAGCGGCGCTTGGATATGGAGACGCTGCGATTCATCACGCGGTACACCGACCTTTAGCCCAGTGGTGCGCACACTGGCTTGTGAGTACTCTGGCGCGCGTTGGCGGACTCACTCACGCTCCTGCTGCGTCTGCGCACCATCAGGTACGGGTGGGAGAACGTGCTGCCTTCGTTCATCTGGAAGACCAAGCAGGCTGCCACGATTGTGAGGGCGCAGGGCAGGGAGTTTCCCTCCAAACTGCTGTGGACCCCCTCGCACCCGATCACCTCCGAGGAGGCCTCACGTCAGGTGCGCACTCGGACGTGAAAGGTCCGCTGTCGGTCGAGCACTGACTGACCCGGTTTCTCTCCCTTCAGTCTCTCATACAGAGCCTCCAAACGATGCGAGCGATGGTGGCCGGATTCGTGGGCATTGCGCAGGTGTGCTTCATGTGGCTGGGCAGCGCTCAAAGCTGAGCATTCCTTGATCGAGTACTAGCGTCCACCCATCGGATCGAGCCCTGTTAACTGGTGTGCATTGTGCGCGTGTGCGTGCTGGTGGCGTAATTGCAGGCGTTCAACGTGGTGGCTCAGGGGATTGAAGCTTCACACCAGTACCGCCAGAAGGTGATGCATGGAAGAGAACCCATGCTCACTTACTCAGGGCCGAAGGTACGTGCGCTTCGCCTCCGGATCACTTGCACGCTTGTTTACCAGTTTCTCACAATCGTTGTCGCACTTGTGTAAACTCTTTGTCGGTGCACCAGGAGCGTGTGGTCAGGCTCGGCGGCAAGTCCAGCGACTGCACGGAGCTGTCAGTGGAACTGGACGGCCTGCACATCGTACCGATCGTGGTACCCTGCCGCTTCACCCATTGCGTCCCACACTGTCGCCTGCGCCACGTTCTCTGACCGCCAGCAACCTCTTGGCATTTGTGGGGGGCTGGCAGGAGGACCCAGGGATTCTCCACGACTTCACGCAAAAGGGCAAGTACCCGATCTTCTGGAGCATCCGCGCCCGCTCCTATGGCAAGAAGCACTCCGTAAGTGTCTCCCATATGCTGTAGCTGAGAAGATATTATCTTTGGTATGAAGACTAATTGTGGTGGCTCACCAGTGGAACGGGTTCAACGTGGACCACAAGTGGCTCATACGCACAGAGCAGGGCAAGCGCATACTCATTGTTGAAGCCGACAGCAGCGTCGGCGAGGAGTCGCTCTCTTTGCGACACGATATAGACGAGGACCTCACCATTCAAGATGCCTCTCAGGTCTCTCTATTATTGGATCCCTCGCATTGGGGAGAAAGTAAGCCTCATTGTCCGCGTGGACCTACCATTGCAGGCCTTCTTCATGATCGAGCAACGGCTGCGCAAGGACCCGGCGGTGACCCCGGAGGACAAGGTCATTCGAGTCCTCCTGGCCGATCCGCAAATGGGCATTGTACGTCCATTCAGTTGCTTGCATACCTCGATCGTTGCATCTCAATGACAATACTAACAATGCCGCACACACACACACACACACACACACACCACACACAGGAAACAGGAGGCGGCAATAGGTATACCGTTGCGGATCGAGTGCGAGAGCTACGTGAGGTCGATGTGCTTATTGACTCCAAGGCTCCTCTGCTGCGCGCCATCTTGGATTGGGCCAACGGGTACCACCCCCACCAATAATACTCTCTTGCCTAGTGCGCAGCACAGACTCTGACCTGCGCCCAATTGCTCGCAGTAAATTTACAGCGGGAGCGGCTACGCATGACGGCAGTAATGAGCAACCGGTGGGACGTACGCAGCCGGACGAACCGGACAGTCCGTCGCGCAAGAAGATCGTGTTCGACACGACGAACCGGGGCTATTTCCGTACGCTCCGCGGTCTCTTAAGCCACTTTGGCTTCGAGGTACGAAGACGAAAGCACTTGGGAAGCCTGTCGTCATCTCTCCTGTTGTTTGCTGATCGCGCGTTGTGTTGAGCTCAGGTTCTGGATGCGCGGGACACGGAGCGCTATGACCCGCGTACAACTCCGAGGCTTGTGTACATGGAGACCACGTTCGACACGCTCAACACCATACGATCGCTCGTGAACGTTGGTGCGGCTCTTTATCTACTTCGTTCTTCATCGTTCTTCGCTCTTCATCGTTCTTCACTCTTCCTTTAGTTCTGCGCACGGCATGAGCTAACCGCACTCACGTCTGCGCCCAAAAAAAGGTTTGGTGCCGGCCAACCAATGCTGCGCCCTGGTGGACCGGAAAGAAGGCCTTGAAGTCGCCGAAGACATCAACGAGGCCCTCTTTAAGCGAGGTACAGGCGCCCAGTTACTCTCAACCGCGGCCCCTAACYAAGTCCCCTCCGGCCAGCCAAGCACAATGCAAGCGAGGCGCCACAGCAAATGAGTGTCATCTGYAGCTCGGTCATCTACGACAACCTGTTCCGCCAGGTCCGTCTGCTTCTGCGCAAAGGCCAGACCCCAGCGCAGGTTTGCCTCCTCCAACGTTCCCTTCCTGGCGAGGGTACATGCCGCTCACCACCTCCGCGAATGAACGCACGCGCGTGCAGGTGCAAGAGGAATTGGACAAGGCGTTTCGCTCCTATTCCCTGGCTATGCCCGGTAGTACGTCAGGCAAAGAGGCACTCGCCATCGTGTAATGCCATGTTGTGAAAAAGCAAACACGTGCAGCGGTGAAGAGAGGTTGCACGATCGTGAGCTGATCACTTGTTGGCGGCAGCCGTACCAATTACCGCCGTGTTTCGTCGGCCACTTCATTGGTTCGGACATACAGCAATATAATTTTTGATTTTCAATTTGTTTGTTCTTGTTTTCTCAGGCGTGGAGATGGGCGGTTCCCGGTTGCCAGCGCTCTTGCTTCTCACCATCCTCGGCTCCCTCTGTGTCTCCACCTATGGTGCCGCCCACTTTGATAAAATAGTTTTGAACCCTTTTGATTGATTGATTGATTTTTGTTTTAGGAGCCAAGCAGTTCTCGTGCCATCTTCCCCTTGTGGCCGTCGAGCAGACGCACAAGGGAGAAGGCGGCCTTCCCGCGGCCGAAGTGGAGATTCATCTCCGCTCTGCCTCGGCCTTCGTCGATCCGCGCAGCGTCCACTGGTCGTGGTACGTCCGTCGCACATCCCCCCCCCCCGAAGCCAAAAAGAACGAAAGTGAGGAAAGAGAAAACGGAAGAACGAAAGCGACGGCGCGGAGTAATGAATGACCCACGGCGCAACCGACAACGGCGGCGGGGGTATCTACAGCATCGACGGACGCTCGACCGAGCCGCAGCTGAGCACGCCGGGAGGTGACTCGGGCGAGTTCATCGTGGCGCTGGCCGTCTACGAGCGCGAACTGCAGCAGGTCGACCCCTCTGCGGCGCTCACCCGCGAATCAGTGCGCGACCTGCTCAACGAGTACCTGGGCAACGTCAACCGCGTCCGACGCTGGTACCTGCACTCCGACCTGGTACGCGGCCGTTTCTTCGTGCTTCGTTCTTTGCTCTCATTCTTCGCGCGTGGCCCTCACACGCTTGTTTGATGGTTGCACGTCGTAGGCCACCTTGGCCAAGCTGCGGGCGGCGCTCAACGATTCGAGCTTCGACCCGAGCGGACCGGTGCCCGCGGAGCAGCAGGAGGCCGCTCTCGCGCTGCTCCTGGAGCCCGACTACGTGGGCTGCCCGCACATCCGCCTGATGATGCTCAAGCCGACCGAGTACGAGGTGCGGACGGAGATCACGCAATGGTACCTGGCCGCGTTCTATGACTTCATGTGGAACCACGAGGAGGGGTCCAAGTTCAACCACATCACCGACCTCGAGGAGCTCGATGGTACTCACAACGAGCGAGCCGTCGTGCGCCTGTTCCCCAACTACCAGCGCGTGGTTGACACCAACTCCGACGTATGTGTCTCCCCGACCCCGAATCAGCGTGGCCGATTCTCTCGAGTCTGATCGCTTCTGTTTGTTTTGCGTCCCGTGCCAGTGCATGGCGAAGGCCCCGTTAATTGCGCCGGCCACGAGCAAGGACTCGATGTTCATCTACCACGAGGGCTTTGTGGAGCTGGGCCTGCGCAATGACATTGGCCTCTTCTTTGCCGAACGCCTGGCCAGCGCCTCCCCCACGAGCTTTGTCGTTGAGGTACTCATCCGTCCTATTGCCTCCATGCTGTGTTCTAAGGCGCGTGGTGGTGCGCAAGGTCGGGAGGATTGTAAGCGTGCAGATGGATCTGACGACGTCGGCCGTGGGTGCGGCGAACACCGCCTACACCGCGGAGCTACTCATCGACGAGCCGGACGCGTGGGAGCCGCCCATCCCCGGCGGTGAGAGCGGCATGGTGGCCTTCTCGCTCACGCTGATAGTCTTCCTCGGCGTGCTTCTCGGCGCCGCCATCGTCATCGGCCTCCGACAGCGGAGACACGAGCTCGAGTACTACGGCGCCTGAGCCACAGCCGCCACACTCTCCCGCGGGAGAGTGCGGAGAGTGCACGTCCCATCCCTTGGTGTAAAATCAAAAAATAATGGAGCTTTTTTTCGCTTTTATTTTTGCCGCTGATTTGACGAGTTTTTCTTTTTGATTGTTGGCCACTTTTCGCGCAACATCGGCAAGTGGGGCAAGATGAGCCTGCTGCCTCGCGACTCGATCAAGGTGATTGCCGAAAGCGTCGGCATAGAAAACCTGAGCAATGAGGTTGCCGTTGGCTTGGCGTCCGATGTAGAATACCGATTGCGCGAAATCATCCAGGCACCCCCCCCCATCGACACCAAATTTGATTTGTGCAGCGTTCTTTGAGGGCCTCCTTCTCTAAGCCAGTGCACTCCAGGAGGCGATCAAATTCATGCGACATTCGAAGAGGGAGAAGATGACCACAGAGGACGTGAACAACGCCCTTCGCCTGCGCAACGTCGAGGTTTGTCCCTCTTGCACCTTTCCCCTTTTTCAATCTGCAGCTCTCTCTCTCTCTCTCTACCTCCATCGCTCAACGCCATTCCTTACACACGCTGGTCTGCTTCGTTTGCTTCGTGTGTTAGACTCTCTACGGCTTCTCGGGCAATGAACCGCTCAAGTTCGTGAAAGCTGGTGCGCAACCTCTACCACTGCTTTCTCTCGCTGCACCCTTCATCAGCTCTACAACAACTCTGGGCTCACTCTTCATGCTGCTCCTTTGTCGTCTCCGCTTCTCGTGTGCTTACAGTGGGTACGAAGGACCTGTTCTTCATCGACGACCGGGAGATCGACTTCACCGAGATCATCGCGTCGCCCCTCCCCGAGGCCCCGCGCGAGAGTTCCCTCTCGGCACACTGGCTCGCTGTTGAAGGCGTTCAGCCGGCCATCCCCCAGAACCCCACTCTCCAGATCGAAACAGGCGATGCCGGTACGGACTCGAAGCAACTGCTTTGGTCCCCATTAGCAAGACAGCGGACTCATCTTCTTCTTCTTCCTTCAGCGCTCAAGCGAAAGCGGGCCGCCGCTGCAGAGAGCGACCTGCAGGTGCGGCCCATCGTCAAGCACACGCTGTCAAAGGAGCTCCAGCTCTACTACGAAAAGATCACCAAGGCTGTCAAGGGTGCGTGCTCTCCCTCCCGTTCTGAAGAAGAAAGCTTGGGCTCACACTCAACAGGCACCAGCGAGAAGGTGGCCACGGCAGCTCTGAACAGTCTTGCGACAGACCCCGGCATCCAACAGCTTCTGCCCTACTTCACACAGTTCATCTCGGACGAGGTATGTGCCCTCGAGGGCTTGTCCCGCGCGCCAATACCACAGAGCTGCCTGGATCTTAATCCCTCGCTTTTATCTTCCCCTCTCTTTTTGCAGGTGACGCACAGCCTGCACAACCTGGCTTACTTGAAGAACCTCATGCGCATGGTCCGGGCACTCCTGCAGAGCAACAACCTGCACATCGAGCCCTATGTGCGTCTCCTCTCCATCCTCACGATCAATATGAGAGAATGCAAGGTGAGCTCACTCTCGCTCGTCGACGCGTCGACGTCACGGTCGCGTTGCAAAAAACAGTTGCATCAGCTCATGCCGCCCATCTTGACGTGCCTCGTCGGGCGCCGTCTGTGTGAGAACCCAAACGAAGACCACTGGGAACTGCGGGACTATGCCGCCTCTCTCGTGGCTCTCATATGCCTCCGGTAATCTTCGCCCTGTCTCCATTACCTTTGCTCTGGCCCGTGTGTCGTGTGAGTGCTGACACGTCGTCCGCTTGTCCTCAGGTTTGGGAAGGCGTACACGAATCTGCAGCCTCGCATCACGAAGACGTTGATCAACGCGTTCTTGGACCTGTCGAGGCCGCTCACCACTCACTACGGTGCGATCGTGGGGTTGAGCTCGCTCGGGCACTACGTCACGCAGCTGCTCATCTTGCCCAACCTCAAGTCCTACCTCACGCTACTCGAACCCGAACTCAACGGCACCAACACCATCCGCCGACTCGAGGCCAAGAAGTGCTACGGCGCTTTGTTGGTGCGCAACACACACACGCACACACGCACACAACGTCGGGATTCTCAATTCGCGCCTTGTCTCTCGCAACGTATCATCTCAGAAAGCGGCAGGGCGCTATCTGGAGCAGAGTACGTCGGCCGCTTATGCGGCGGCCAGGTCTCCGGCCGTCAAGAAGGAAAAGGAGGACGGCGCGGAGAGCAACGGGAAGGAGGACGGCATGGAGATGGAGGACGGTGGAAGCGAGAAAGAAAGCAAGAAGGGAAAGGAGAAGATGAAGGAGAAGCAGAGCAACGGCAGCGCAGTGGAGGGGATCCCACCGGCCATCCCCGCCGCCATTGTGCCGCCGCCCGAGCACAGAGCCGCGCTGGAGAAGCTCATGCCCGACCTCACCACCCACTACCGGGAGCTCTTCGACATATTCGGCGAGAGCCTCTCCTCCTACCTCTTCCAGGGCGTCGCTGCCCCCATCTGCGACGCCTTCCTCTAACGCGCCTTCGCCTGCAATTTGTGAGTGGAAAAGAAAATTAATTTTCGAATTCCAGGAATTCATTAACAGATTTTTGGCGCGAAGGGAGCAAGAGTGGCGGGAAACCACGCGAGTCAAACATCGCGTAGAAGACATAGAAGCAGGCCGAGGATGCCGCAATCAGGCCGAATCGAGCGAATTGAGGTGAGTGCACTGTGGCAAATATTATGGAAGACAAGGGCCAATTGATTTTAATAGCTGATTGACAATTAATTTCTTGAATCGAAGGTGTTCAACTTCAAATCRTACAAAGGCGAACAGACCATCGGCCCATTCCACAAGTTTAGCGCCGTAATTGGTCCCAATGGCGCCGGTACCTGATTGCTCTCCTTCTTTATTGAGTTCTCTAGTGGACTCGCTACTGACACTGGTGCATGGTTCGCCGTAGGTAAATCGAACCTCATGGACGCAGTGAGCTTCGTCCTCGGTGTGAAGACGAAGCAGCTACGCGGCACGCGATTGAGGGATCTCGTGTATCGCGTGGAGGGAGACCAGATGGAGGGCACCGACGAGGAGAGAGCGTGGGTGCAGCTGGTCTTCCTTCACGGGCCAGAGGGCGAGGAACGAGAGCTGCTCTTCAGGCGCGAAATCACACCAGCCGGAAGCAGTGAATATTCAATCAACGGCAAGGTGGTCTCCTGGGACGCCTACGATGCCCGCCTTCAGAAATTCGGCATCCTCGTCAAGGCGCGCAACTTCCTCGTCTTCCAGGTACCTGCAAGACCGTTTTACTGCCTTTGTTTTTTCATTCTTTTGTGATCTCATTTTATTATTTTCATTATAACAATAATCTTCTTTTATTGACCTCCTCTGGCCTCATGGCTGCCGCTAGGGAGACGTTGAAAGCATCGCGTCGAAGTCGCCAAAGGAGCTGACCGCCCTGATAGAGTCCATCTCGGGCTCGGACCAGCTCAGCGAGGAGTACGACCGTCTCGCCGACGAAAAGAACAAGGCCGAGGAGAACACCATCTTCAACTTTCAAAAGAGGAAGGGTATCTCCGCCGAGAAGAAGCAGTACAAGGAGCAGAAGGAGGAAGCCGAGCGATTCAATGAGCTCGTCAAGACCCAGGTTCGCGTCCCCTCCTTGCTACCACCTTCTCTCCTCTCTCTCCTCTCTTATTTCTGCTGCGAGAGCACTCGGTTCTAAGCACCAGTGCTCTTCTTGAATGACAGAGGGACGTTTTGCTGGAGTACATGCTCTTCCAATTCTTCCACATCGAAAAGAACCTGAGCAAGGACAGGAAGCTCGTCGAGAACGGGAACAAGCAGCTCGAGGACCTCGACAAGTCGCGCGACGACGTCGAAAAGCGCTTCAAGAAGATGAAGGCGCGCCAGGCCAAGTCCCACCAGAAGACCCTCGATCTCGAGAAGCAGCTGCGCCAGAAGGAGCGCGAGCTTCGAAAGAAGGTTCGAACGCAAGTCGACAGTCTGCCATCATCACCCTCTGCTTGCGAGCAGTGTCTTACTGACCTGTGTACTTTATCCTCGGTATGACAGTCGCCCGACCTGATCAAGAATCAGGAGGAGATCGCGCACATCACGCAGCGCTTGGAATCTTCCGTCAAGTCCGCCAAGAAGCAGCAGGCCGATTTCGACGAGCAGCGCAACGAGATCAACGCCCTCGAGACCGAGCTGGCCGAGGTGCGCAAGAAGGCGAAGGACTTTGAGGCTCAGGTGCAGGAGCGGGAGGCGCAGGAGAAGCTCGTGCTCTCCGAGGAGCAGCAGGAGGAGTACAACAATAGGAAGCAGGAGGCCGGTCGGGAGACAGCCCCGATCAAGCAGGAGCTGGAGGGCTTGGTCCGTCAGCAGCGTCTGGACTCTGAGATGCGGGACACCAGCGAGGCCAAGCTCAGGGACCTGCAGGCGCGTAAGAAGCACCTCGCAGAGACCGAGGAGCAGTACGAGCGCCGGTACTCCAAGGTGCAGGAATTCATCGACCAGACCGAGGCGAAGAAGCGGGAGCTCGAGGAGGAGCTCGCCTCCGTCTCCGCCGCCAACAAGGCCGCCAGCGAGCAGCAGGAGAAGCTCATGGCCCAGCTGGAGGACATTCACGAACAGCTCAACGAGGCCAAGGTCGACATCCGCTCCGATCAGCGAGAGATCCGCTTCCGGGAAGCCCTGGAGAGCATGAAGCGCATCTTCCCCGGCGTGATCGGTCGCATGGTACTTCCCCTCATACACCATCACCGCTCCTCCAAACGTTCTATCTTTAACTGGGTGTATCACCACGATTGATGGGTTTTCTTTTCTTTTGCAAGGTCGATCTTGTGGAGCCTCAGGCGCGTCAGTACCATGTCGCTGTGTCGGTGGTGCTGGGAAGGAATATGGAGGCCATCGTGGTTGACGACGCCAAAACTGCCGAGGAGTGCATCAACGTACGCGCCTCTCTTCTTGGGGAATGTCCGCGGGTGCTGGGACACGTTACTCATATACATCACCCAACACAGTATCTAAAGGAGCAGCGCGTGGGTACGGCAACGTTCCTGCCGCTGAGCTCGCTCAAGGTGAAGCCCATCCACGAGCGTCTGCGGAACCAGCTGGCGACCAGCAAATCGGCCAAGTTGATCATCGACCTCCTCAAGTTTGACAGTCGCATCCAAAAGGCCGTGCTCTACGCCGTCGGCAACACGGTCTATTGCGACACCCTTGACGAGGCCAAGACCCTCGCCTTCGACCGTGCCCAGCCGCTCAGGAGTACGCCACCGTTCTTCTTTTCTTTCAAGGCACGCACCAGGCTAACCAACAATGCCGGCATGGGTTGTGGGGTGTACTAGCCGTCTCCAAGAACGGCACGCTCATCAGGAAGTCTGGTCTGATGACCGGTGGCCCGGGCATCGGTGCCAAGGCCAAGAAGTGGGACGAAAAGAAGGTCGAAGGCCTCAAGAAGAAGAGGGACAAGTACATCACCGAGCTGCAGGAAGTGGGCCGCACGCTCCGTGGCGTGACGAGGGAGCAGCAGCTCACGTCCCAGACCCAGGGCCTCCAGGGCCGGCTGGACAACTTCAAGATCGACTTGGGCCTCACCAAGGACAAGCTCACCCGCACCCGCGAGGAGCGCGAGTCCGTCGAAGCCGAGATCGAGACCCTGGAGGAGCAGCTGGCACGGCTCACCAAGGCGATCGAGGCCCGCGAGGCAACGATCGCTGCGCAGACCGCACGCATCCACGAAATCGAGGACGAGCAATTCCGGGCGTTCAGCGAGCAGGTGGGCGTGACCAACATCCGCGACTACGAAGAAAAGCGCGAGGCCTGGGAGAAGGAGAAGGCCGAGAAGCGCCTCATGTTGGGCAATCAGGTCTCTCTTCTCGAGAATCAGTACGCTCACCCTTTCCTGCCAGCACACGTCGCACACATACACACCACGCGCGCATGGGAACGATCGCTTACCGACAGAACCGATCAACAACAGGCTCAAGTACGAACAGAACAGGGACGTGGAGACTAGCCTCAACAACCTCAAGCAGCGGATCAAGGACGACAAAGCGGCGCTCAAGGAACTGGAGAAGAGCATCAAGGTGCTGCAGAAGGAGGAGAACAAGGAGAAGAAGGAGACCGACGAGCTCAAGCAACAGCGAGACGAGGCCAAGAAGGAGGTGGAGAGTCTTGAAGGCGAGCTGCAGGACATCAAGAAGAAACTCAACGGCCTCATCGAGCAGGCCGGAAAGCAGCACAAGCACCTCACCGCCCTCGTACGACGCCGTCTTCCCTTCCCTTCCCTTCTTCTTCTTTTTTTTTTTTTNNGCGACTTCGCTCTCTTTTTCGCGCGCGCACACAGGAAACGGAAATGGATCAGTTGCGTATGCGAAGGCACAACCTGTACCAGCGCTGCAAGGTCGACAACATCGCCCTTCCCCAGCTGACCGAAGAAGGCGCCGAAGGTATGCGTCTTGAGACTTCTTTCCATTGATCGGTTGTTTCCGTTTGGCTTGTATGTGTTTGACAAATGACTCACGTCTTGGTATGTGCGGCCGGCCATGCAGAGATTCCGTCGCTCGGCGTGGAGTTTCCCAGCGAGGAGATGGAGTTGGCGACTCAGGACGTTCGCGAGATGACCGAGAAGGAAGACGACATCAACTTGGACTTCTCCAAGCTCAGCAAGAAGCTCCAGACCGTACGCGCGCATTCATCCGCTCTGCAGACAGAAGAACCGCGGCCGCCTTCAAGGCCCACGCTGACTGTGCCCATGTGTGATGTGTCGTTGTTGAACAGATCTCCAAGGACGAGGAGGCGCGCGTGAAGCAGGAGCTGGAGCAGAAGCTGCAGGGCATCAATCTGGCGATGCAGAAGATGGCGCCCAACCTGCGCGCGACGGACCACTTCAACGAAGTCGAAACGCGACTCCGCACCACCGAGGACGAGTTCGAGGATGCCCGAACGCGCGCCAAGGAGGCCGCCGAACGATTCGCCGCCAAGAAGCAGGAGAGATACGACACGTACGTACCTGGACTTCTCAACACACACGCCACACACCACAATCGTTGACACCTCGCCACGTCGCAAAAAATAACAGGTTCATGAAGGCGTACAACCACATCGCCGAGAACATCGACACGATCTACAAGGCGCTGACCCGCAGCACGTCGCACGTGGGCGGCACGGCCTTCCTCAACCTGGAGAACCCGGACGAGCCCTACCTGCACGGAATCAAGTACAACGCCATGCCGCCCCTCAAGCGATTCCGCGACATCGAGCAGCTCTCCGGCGGCGAGCGAACCGTGGCCGCGCTCGCCCTTCTCTTTGCCATTCACAGCTACCAGCCGTCGCCGTTCTTCGTGCTCGACGAGGTCGACGCGGCGCTGGACAACCACAACATCGCCAAGGTGGTGCGCTACATCCGGTCGCGAGTGGAGGACGACGACCTGCAGTGCATCGTCATCTCGCTCAAGGACACCTTCTACTCGCGCGCCGACGCCCTCGTCGGCATCTACCGAGATCAGGTACGCCCTCTTCTCTTCTCTTCTCTTCTCTTTTCGTTTCATTTTCTTCAGCTCACCAACGTTCGTTGCTCTGTTGCGCAGGACTTGGACTGCTCTGGCACGGTCACGCTGTCGCTGGAGGACTATCCCGACGGCAAGACCGACGAGACATACTGAGAGAGAGAGAGAGAGAGTGGCAGTTGGTGTGTTGTATACAAAAGAAAAGTACGGAATCAATCCGACTTAGCCCTGCAGGGTGCTTGTGCGTTGTCGTTGGTCGTGTCGTGTCGTGTCGTGTCGGTGTTCTGTCTTCAAGTCCAAGATGGTTTAGTTGATCCGTATGGCGGCGGAAGCGACCTGCTGCTGGTGATGTACCGCCCCACCCCCCGCCACCCCCTCGCTCTGCCCAGCACCTCCGCGCTTCTTTCGCTGCGGTCGTGTGGTGGCGGCGGCGGCGGGCGGGGCGATGCCGCGGATGCGCGCCAGGCGGCCGGACAGGGGCGGGAGCACGATCAGGAGGCGCAGGACCAGGACCAGCAGCGCCGGGGCGACGGCGAGCACGGAGACGGGCGGCAGCCAGTGGCGGTCGGCCCAGAGCGCGACAGCGGGGAGGTCGCCCAGGGCGAAGCTCATCAGAAGGACGTGGATCGAGGCCAGCGCGAGGCCGACGTGGCCCAGCTTCGACTGCATAAAGTCCCACTCGCGCCACGACAGGCTCGCGGCGACCGACGGCAGCGAGGTGAGCGCGAGCGCGGCGTAGACGCCGCCGGCCAGGATCGCGGCCAGCATTGAGCCCTGGAACTCGGTGCCCTCGGGCGACACGATGTAGGGCCAGTCGATGAAGAGCGAGTTGGTCAGCAGCGCGGCGACGGCGTGGAGCGCGGCCGAGCCTACGCCGAGCAGGCCCAGGGCCTTGCGAGCGCGAAGCCACGCGTCGAGCCAGTGGGGGAAGGCGCGCTTCATCGTGCCGGTGGCCAGCTGGCGCAGGGCGGCCACGACGCCGGCGCCAAAGGTGAGCGTGAGCAGCGTCAGTGCGTGCCACGCGATGACGACGTTGAACTTGAGCAGCAGCAGGTCGCCCCACCGGGGCTCCTGGCCCGGCCCGGCGGCGAGCCACACGTCGCGCACGGCCACGAACGCGTAGGCCGCGACGAGCAGCGCGATGCTCACCCAGAACGCGGTGCGCCACTCTTCGAAGAGCTGCAGCGGCCGCCGCTCGATATCGCGCGCGGCGGCCAGCGGGCCGGCATCGACCGGTCGCATGCCGATGGCGTGCACCAGGCGCGAGACGAGCTCCTTCGCTGCAGGGCGGTCGCCGCACACGAGCACGCGGTCGTCGAGCCGCGCGCCGATCCCGGACTTGAGCGTGTAGGCCGACACCGTGTTGAAGGCCTTCACCACGTCGACGTCGGGCATCAGCCGCTGCAGCCGCTCAGCGTTCGACAGCTCGGCGTAGTCCTCCTCCTCGTCTTCTTCTTCTTCCGTCTCGTCGTCTTCATCATCTTCATCGTTGCCGGTTTCGATGTCTCGACGAGGCCGCGCCGGCGAGCGGGTGTAGTGGTGCGGCGAATCGGCCGTGACAAGGTCTTCGATGTCGATCGGGCTGGCCGATGACGACGACGACGCGTGGCACCCGTTCAGGCAGCCGTCGCACTGCAGACGCTGGTGGCCCTCGAGCCTTGAGGCGGTCTCACTCGAGTGGCTCGGCAGCGCGGCGTAGCCCTCCGGCATGACGTGCTGGGCCTTGCCCTTCGTCGCGGTCGCGGTCGAGGGCGAGGTGACGGACTTCGGCCGCTTCAAGCACGACGGGAGCCACGAGGCGGGGGAGGTGGAGTCGAGCGGGCTGTTGCTGACGTCGATCAACACGACGCCGCGGCCGGCGATGACCCGCTGGATGCAGGCGGCCATGGCCGAGTGGGCGCCGAGAGGGATGGCCAGCACCACCACGTCGGCTCCGCTCACCGCCGCGCACGGACCCCGCACCGGACAGCCCTGGAGCATCATCGGACACGGTTGCTGCTGTTGAATCGCTCCGCCTTTCTCGCCGGCCTCGCGTTCGGCGCTTCGGCTGCCGTAGACCACCTCGACGCCGACTGCGGCGAAGCGCGCCCCGAGGGCCTGGGCGTAGGCGCCGGTGCCGATGATGGCCACCCGGTGGGCGGCTTGGATCGAGGCACGCGACGGATCGAACTGGCGTGGTTGACGTGTAGCCATCGTTGGTCGTATTTATCTATTTTTCCTATTGGCCACCAGTGTGGGCGCTACTTTCGATTACTGAAGAATCAAAAGAGGTAGATGGATGACAACAGAGCCCTCGGCCCGGAGAGGTGAGACGTGAGCGGGAGCGAGGTGGGAGAGCAAACAGTCCCTTGAGGCTTCGGGACCGGAGAAATAAGAAAGGAACCAGACCGAAAAAAGGCCATGGAGGATTCGTGGCCCAACCGCATCTTTCCTTTTTTTTGGGCCATTCGCGCTTAAGACCGAG
>CDFN01060267.1:0-11353 GCA_000826445.1 Acanthamoeba quina | reverse complement strand
GAGAGGTGAAGGGGGGGGAGAGGAAGTAGTGCAGGGAACTCTTCACATGTCATCATCACCAACAAAGCTGTCAGCCTGGAAGGAGGAAAACTGTGCACCATCACCCAGGTCCATGACAGGCTGCCACCCACCCCACCGTTTGCTGCCACGGAGCTTGTACTTCCACAGCAGGAAGATGCCCACACCTGCCACCAGCATCACTGCAAACATCATGCTGATCACGATCACCATGTTCTACACACACATGCACGCATATGGCGTGAGCCTTGAGCCCCATCAACGAGCATCCATTGGCAAGAACGTCACGTACTGTCATGGTGAAGGTGGAACCGCTCTTGTCTGCAGGCGAGCCGCCGCTGCCACCACCTTCGCCTCCTCCACCGCCGCCGCTGCCGCCTCCGCCGGAGTGGTCTCCACTGCTTCCACCGCCTCCTACGGGCTGGCACATGCTGTTGCGACCTGGCAAGTGCGCATGTGAGCTAAGGTTGTATGTACGCCACTCGAGCGAATGACAGCAGATCAAGGACTTACCGGGCAGGCAGACGAGGGAGAGTTGGATGGAGGCCAGCGGGGCGACCTCCTGATCTTGCGCCCGCTGAGTAGGCACCTGGGCCACGCTCTCCCCGGCGGCCTTGGGCGAACGCCGCTGCTTGGTGCTGCTGCCGATGGGCATCATCCTTCAGAACGGCGCACTGATCAGTTTCATTTTGTAAAAAAAAAAACGTTTAGTAAAGGAAGGGCGGAGAAACCTCTTGTGGCCGTGGTCGCCACCCCCCGACGGGATGAGCTTGTTGACGGTGAACGGCTTGGGCGTACCAGGTTCGGGATGCGCCGCGAACGACTTCGCTGCTGACGCGCTGTTGACCTCTCGCTTCCCTGTGGTGCACCGACGAATTGGCCCAGTGCGTTTAGCTCCGAGTCTATACGTACAGATCTCTGGGGAGGTGGTGGTGGGAGAACGGCGTACAGTAGTCCTCATCGGCGGTGTCATATTCCTCGTCCTCGGCGGGGGGATGCGACGGCACGAAGTTGTGACCGCTACGCCACACGGTGAGCGCGGTGGTGCAGTTCGCCGAGACGCACACCGTGGGCCAGTGCTCGTTGTCGAAAGTGCGCGACAGCTTGGACCGCACGGTATGCTCGTTCATGGTGTTCGAGTGGAAGCTCGCCATCTCCACGTGAGTCGTGTTGGCCGACCTGAGGACCACATGACACACACGACACACAACAAGCGTGCGTGAGACGTTGTGCCTACCAGGGTAGAGTGCAGGGTTGGCACCTTCCGCTCTCGAACACGACCAGGAACTCGTTGACTTCGGGCACGTAGGCCGGGACCGGGTGCCTGTCGTAGGGATTCGCCGGCGAGCCGATAATCCTGTGGGGGTTCGACACGACCGGAGCCGTGAGCAAGTGCGTGAGTTGAGAGGCGGAGAGACACAACGACAGCAACAACCAACACATGGGCGTACAAGAGAGGATGGAGACTCTCGGCTGCGGTGCTCATGCGAGCACCGACCACCTCCTTGTCACCGTCCGCGCCTGCCAGTGAGCGGTCAGCAAATTAATTAAGGCAAGGCGCTGGCCTTGAGAGGCGTACTGTCGATCTCCCAGGTCAGCAGGAAAAGATCGTCCTTGGTGGAGTAGGCGACCTTGGCGTCGTGGTCGTGTACCGACACGTAGCCCTGCTCGGTCACCTGCATTTCGTTTCCGTTGCGTTGCGGTTCATAAACACGTTTCGACTATCGGCGCGCAGTGGGTGGTGTACCTCGACGGTCGAGCCGACCAGGTTGGGCGCAGTGTTTTCTGCGGCGAGCGGTACGCCGCTGACGATGACGGCGCCGATCTCGGTTTGCTGATTGTTGTCCTGGTCCCACTCCCAGACCACGAAGAACTTGTTGGTGGGCGGGTGGTAGGTAATGAAGGGCTCCCTATCGACGTAGTCCGTGCCCAACAGCAGGCCTGCAAGCGCGGGGCGTGCAGCGAGCGTGTAGTGAGTGTGCGTGTCCTATGTCAGCGCTAACGGAGTGGGCTCGTACTTTCGCCAATCAGGTGAGTCGAGTTGAGACGCTGCACTCCGATTCCGCGCGCATCAGGCATTTCGAGCTCATGGACCAGCACTGGAAAAACCATCACACACCCTCAGCGATTGTGTCGCTGCGGGCAGCGGGTGAGAGAAATGGTCCGCCGTACCAAAGGCGTTGTCCACCGGCGAGTAGGCCATGTGCGGCGAGTCGTCCCGGCCCCACGAGTAGCTGATCATGACTGCCGTCTCGGGCATGGTGCCATCACTGTTGACCATGCGTCCGACCACATCGTAGTCACTTCCGTCACCTGCATGTTTGATGTTGCGTATGAGATCCTACCACTCTTCTCAATGGTGTGGTGATTTGAGGCAGGCCCTACCCTCGAAGTCGTGCTCCCACACCACCATGTAGTAGTCGTCCTTGCTGTTGTAGGCCACAACGGGGAACTCCTTTCGGCTGCTGCCGATCTGCGTTTGATGTGCATGCCCGACGTCTTGATGATGAGCATCATCAACCACAGATAGAGCTGACGATTCGACGATTCGAAAGGGGAATGGCACGCATGGCGTACTTCAGCGTTCTCGTCACTGTAGCCCCAGATCTGAATGGGGCCTCCGATGACGCCTCCCGCTTCGCTCAGCCTCTGGCCATAGATCGCCGTTCGGCCTGCGGCCTGGCGTCACCGTGATGAGAAAGAGAAGAGTAAGGCAAAAGTACACGAAGAAGAAGACAGGGAAAAAGAAATACCTCTTCACTGACGTAGACGATGAAGTATTCGTTCCAGACGCTGTTGTAGACTACCTCGGGCTCGCTGCTTCTCAGCGATGGCCGGCGCTGGGTCAACGTGTGCTCTGCGAATTCCTCACACGCCCGAAACTTCTCTGCGGTAGTGCCCAGCGCGCCTTCACACCGCAAAACGTTCGTGAGGCTCGATAAAATAGTAAATATTGAATATTTATTCTTTGATAAACAGGTAAAACTCCCCTGGCCTAGATAGAAAAGGAAGAAGGGGGAGGGCAGGGAGGTGTACCATCGCACAGAGCAAGCAGCGCAACGACTGCAGCCCAGAGGACGAGAGATCGGGCAGTCGCGTCCATCATCTTTCCGCCCTTCCTTGCACACCAAGGTACCTTTTCCTGCCGACAAACTGAAAAAGGGAGTTGGCTGCCCATTTTTAGCAGCCTTGCGACCTCCGCAGTTGGTGTTTCGTGAACACCCTGAGACGACGACACACACCGCGCCGTAAACGACACCACAGAACGCAACACAGACGATGTGGTTGAGAGTTGTACAACGCGTGCCTGCGTGGTCTATTTGCAGAAGAGTGTGTGGCAGTCGGTCAGTCCTCCAACTCGTTGGTGGCCTCGCCGGCCTCATCGTGCACGATATCCGCCACGTAGCACTTGGTGGCTGTGATGAACTCGGTCACATTGCAGCCCAGCTTGACGTCAATCTGCAAGCAGAGGCCGCCAACATCTACTACGTCAGGATTCCAGTGGCGAAGAAGATGATGGCCCTGGTGGGCAATCCCGGGGGGGCAACGGTGCACGTACATGTCCTCCACCGAGCCACATGAACTGCGGGCTCAGCCGCGTGAGCCGATCGCTGAGGATGACTGGTATGGGAGTTTTCATGCCCACCGGGCAGACCGCGCCTTTACCGAACCCGGTCAATTGGTCGCTGATCTGCACCACCGTTATTTTTAACGTGCGGCCTGGGTTGAAGAGCAGAGCAGGACGAACACGACAAGTGAGAGTTTATATACCTCCTCTGGCGCCAGCCTGAACTTGAAGTGCTTTTTGGAGATCGCAGGGTTCAACTTGCGCACAAACTTGAACACTTCAACACCATTAACATACAACACACAGTCAATGGTCAACACAAGCGTGGACGGCAGATGGAGTGTACGCAGGAGGGGTCACAAACAACCTACCCTTTTGCGATTGTAGCCTCGTGGTGTACTGTATGATGACGGCGTAGTACCTGCTGTTGCGAGGATCGCCACAGTCCGTGCGCGTGCAGTGCGTGTTCTCCAGCATGATCGTCTTGCAAAGCTGGCCTCAGCGACCATTCCCCATCACCACCACGCACGCGGACGGGAGAGCTGGTCAGCCAAGTGAAACAGGCGCGAAGAGCGACACGTGGTGATTTCCCGACCTGGTGCACAGACGGAGCGCCAAGGCATCGTCTCCTTCGCGTGAGGGGCCACTCGTAGTATGTGGAAGGCACACGCCGGAACGCAGCTTGTCGAGAAGTAATTTGAGATGGACGTCGTAAGATTGAATTGAAAATTAAAACGTGGAAAGGGGGGAGGGCACCAGAGGGTATCGGCAGAGCTCGGGCAGCTTGCTTGACACGGGCAACGGGCTCATCGTCCTTGGGCACGCCGGCCAGCACCTCCTCGGCCCTCCGCACTCGCTCCAGCAGCTGCTTCACCAGCTGTAGCACATCCTCCTGCCGCGACAGCAGCGTGGCCTCCCACTGGGGCAGTGCTCCCCCGCTCGCGCTCATCATCTCCGTTTCCATCGACTTCGGTGCCTCAAATAACTAAACTGTTGGCTCCGGAGTACTGCAACCTCCCCTGAGGTTCAACAACAGAGGCAGTGGCATGTGGCGGAAGGATCATCGTATGTTACCGCTACACCACACCGGCTTGCTGTTGAGAGTGCCGGGCCAGGAGTCGAACCTGGGACTCTGGGTAAGACGCTCAGAGAAAATCACGAAGAACCACATCGCCCTCAGCTCTCTGGTATCCGTTGGCCACCTCGTCTTCTAAACGTTGTCCATCCCAATGGCATCGTCGCCCACGAGCACCCCACAGCTCTTCCCCATCCCAATTGCCGGTCGAGAGGTGCGGCACTGCCACTACTCACAGCATCGTGCAAGCTGACCTTTGCGCGGGGGGGAGCACAGCGAAAGGCGGGGGCGGGGGTGCACGCAGCAGTCGAGGGCGGGCGGTCCTACGCCGATGCAGCCGCCGAGCATCAGCAGCGCGCACTCGAGCACAAGCGCAAACTCGAGCAGCTCGAAGGTACTACTTACCTCCCTCCTGTGTGGCTCACGTGTCGACCGCCTCACCCGAACCCGGTGCTTGCAGAGCTCGAGCGCAAGGTGCAAAAGCGCAAGGAGAAGAAGCAGCGGAAGAAGGAGGAGAGGAGGCACAAGCGCGAGAAGAAGCGCCGAAAGCGTCACATCAGGGAGCACGGAGCGCCCCTGGTGCGTGCCCTGCGCGACCTGCAGCCGTCCATGGCCGGCGAGACCGTCATCGCCGTCGGCCGCATCGTCGACGAGGGCGCGCCTGCTCCGGCCTTGCCAGCCAAGACCGAGCACCACCACAGACCACCAGCCGCCGACCACGATGACGACGAAGGCCTGGACGAGTTGAGCGCCGAAGCGATCGCCAGGCGGAAGATGAAGAAGAAGGCGCTCGAGCGCGCCATCAGCAGCGGCGGCGAGAGGGAGGAGGCGGAGAGTGTGAGGCGCTGGGAGGAGGAGGAGCGACGGCGGCGACAGGCCGAGTGCTGGCGCACGCTGCCGGCGCTGAACAGGAACCAGGACCGGTTCCGCTTGGTCAAGGACGGGCGCGACGTGATCCTGGAATTCGACCGCACGCAGGAGGACACCTTCCTCCCCGACAACACCGACCTGTGGGTATGGGGCACGCTCGAGGTAACCCATCCACCGCACGACACGCACGACCGCACACGCACACGCGCTAACAGGTAACGATCTGTGAACAAGGCGAGGATTGTGCCGTTGAGCGAGCTGTGCGTGTGGAGGGACGTGGCGGGCACGATCCCCTTGGCCGAGGAGGTGCCCGTGTTCGTGGTGCACCTCGCCAAGTGGAAGCTGGCCTGCGAGTGCACCGACAGCCCTGAGTGACGATGACGGTGGACGTTAACTCCCGCCTCCCCCGCAACGTAACTCAAACCGCCTTCTCTCGTTGGTGTGTTGTCTATGTATCGATACACTCGCTGGTCCTTCTCTCGATCTCGCCGGTCCGTCGGGCAGCGCGGATGAAGCCCTCGCGCCGGGCCTTGAGTCGCTTGACCTCGCGCCGCAGGGCGGCCATGGCCTTCATCTTCTCCTCCAGCTCGCGCTCCACATTACGCAGTTGCTCCTCGGGCGGCACTCCGGAACTGTCGTCGTCGTCAACATCAACGTAGCGGCCGCCATCGCCTTCCTCACCGTCGCCGGCGCTGCTGCAGCGGCCGAAGGGCACCAGCACGGCTTCGTTGTCCTGCGAGAAAAAGAGCTCGTCGTCCTCCTCGTCTACGTCGCTGGCCGCACCCTCTTCGGAGGTAAAATTCCGCAGGCCGACGCTTGGCTGCTGTTGTTGTGTTGGTTGGCTCCCGCTCGGCTCGTCCCGCTTCTTCTTGACGATGACCTGGATCGTCATCTTCTTCGTCTCGACCAGGCGGGTGCCCTTCCCGTCGGCAGTCGGCACCGGGTCCTGTCGCGTGATCTCGATTTCGACCACGTCTTCATCGTCGTTCGGCTGTCGATCGGTTGACGAAGACTCAACGCCGACGCGCGGCGAGGCGACCTTCAGCGCGAGTGGCTCGGCAGCGGCTGCTTCGCCTTCGAGAGGCGTTACTGCCTCGACGCCGCCACCGCTGCCCTCGGCTTCGTCCCCCCGCTGGGACTTGCCCGCCAGCGACCGGAGGGTGACGACCGTAGCCATCGTTTGGAGGGCGTCGTTGCTCGCGCCCGCTTCGGCCCGCGGCGACAGGAGCGGCGGCTCTGTCCGAACGGCGGCCGCTGGTGGCTGGCCCTCGCACTCGACCACTTGGCCCTGGCCCGACGGCTCCACGACGACGACAGAGGTGGCCGCGGCGATGTCACCCGCAACCGCCTCGGTGTGGCCGATGACGCCATCGCCCTGGCCCTCGCCTCCCTCGACGATCTGGTGCTCCCACTCGGTGAGCAGGTCGAGCACACGGTGCTGTCGATTCTTCTGGTCCTCCAGCAGCTTCTTGTTGTATTCCTCGACCTCCTTCGCCCGCAACCGCCGCTCCTCGCTCGTCAGCAGATTCTCTGCGACCGCGGTCTCCGTCGTCGTTTGCTCCTCGCTGTCGCCGCTCCCGCCTCTCTCTGTCGACTGCCCCGCGTTGCCCGCGAAGTCCGTCGTTGTGTGGTGGCCGCCGCCCCGCTTCCTGAGCTCCTCCCGCCACCAGTCGTCGCCGGTCTTCCTATGCTGCGCCCCTCGCGGCGACAGGTCGGCCATCGCCACGCCCGACTTGGCCCGCGTCGCCAGGCCCGACACCGGCGAACCCAGCGTGCTCTCATCCTGGCGAAACAAGAAATACACATTTTAAGTAATTGAATAAAATTAACAATAAATCATTAATTCACTAAAAGAACGAACGCGAAAGAGACGAAGCGGAGGCGCGAAAGCGAAGAGCGATTGGGACGTACAGGGAGGGAGGCCTTCCATTCGGGCTTTTTGCTGACGGCCGACCGCGTGCTGATCTCCGAGCCCGACCGTGTGTGCCCGCGCTTGCGCCCGCGGATGAGCCGCAGCGTGGCCTTCTTCTCCCGCTCCTCGGCCTTCTTCTCCTTGCGCTTCTCCCGCTCCTCCCGCTTGCGCTGCTTCTTGGCCGCCTTCTTGTTGTCGCCCTCGCCGTCGCTCCCGCTCCCGCTGCTGTCGCCGGCGTTAGTGGGCCGCGGCTCGTGGTGGTAGGTGTTGTTGTTGATCTTGTTGCGTCGCCGGAAGGTGGTCAGCGTGCGCGCGCCCTGCTCCCACGCCGCGTCGGTCTCGTCCCACTGGCTCATGCCGGCCACGTCGAGTCCCTCGATGATCTGCGACAGCTGCTTGCGCCGCCGGCCGCCTCGCCCGAGCGTGGCGTTGAAGTCGCTGCTGACGCTCTCGCCCTTGACCCCCAGCGTGCGCGACGACGACGAACTGAGCGCCGACGGCGCCCGCGCGTCGGAGTTGTCCTTGCGCTGGATTCGCACCTCGCGCTGCTGCGGCGGCGGCTGGTGGTGCTGATGGGGGTTGATCTCCTTGCTGTCTTTGCTCTCCTTCTTCTTGGGACTTTCCTTCTTCTTGGGGCTCTTTATGCGCGGGGTGATGTCGCCCGCGCCGCTCCGGTCGATCGAGAACGAGCGCAACCGGCCGAAGAGCCCGCCAAGCGGTCCCTCGTCGCGCCCTGGCGTCGAACCCCCCGCACTCTCCTCGTTGCTGCTGCTGGTGCTGCCGTTGCTCCCGAAGTTCTCCTTTTCGTTGGCGTTGTGGCCGTGGCCGTGGTTGTGGTGTTCGCTGTCGCAGCTGCCTCGCGGGCTGTCGGTCGGGGTGGTGGCCGAAGCGGCGGCGTCGTCAAACGACAGCGATACCGGGCAGTTGAGCGTGGGGTACTTCTGTTTGCTCACCTTCGCCCGCCGGGCG
The DNA here is from genome assembly GCA_000826445.1 of Acanthamoeba quina. Lineage (NCBI taxonomy): Eukaryota > Discosea > Longamoebia > Acanthamoebidae > Acanthamoeba > Acanthamoeba quina. Next base: position 2,941 of record CDFN01060267.1, on the reverse strand, counting down.
GGTGATGGGCTGTTGGTCACCTGTGGTGTCGACGCCACCAAAAAGCGAAGGTGAGAACACGAAGACGAAAGGGGGCGTGCGGCCGTCACCCAGCAAAACAGCGAAAGCGAAGACGAAAAGAACGAAGACGAACGTGGCAGACAAAGACGGCGCTCATGGGGGGGGGGCGTGCAGCACAGGGACAAACACGTGGGAAGGGAAAGAGGGCAAGCTGAGGCAGAGAGTTGCGGGGTAGAGGGGGGGGCGGTACTTTTGCTGCTTGGGGGATTTCGCTGACTGAGGACCCGAGGAGGAGAAGCTTCTTCTTTCTGTCTCCCTTTTTGTCTGCCGCTGGTTCCTTCTTGTCCGAGGCTTGTCCATCTGAAGAGGTTCTGTGTTGCCGAGATGGTAAAGATTTGATTTGTTAAGGGATGCCCTTCGTTTGGAGGGGGGTTAGTAAAAAGGCACGCAGGAAGGGAGCACGAACTTGCCGCGAGGGCTAAGCATGTTCATCTTGGCCCCCAGGGCGAGGAAGATGGCGTGGGGCAGAGCTGCGCAGAGCGTTCGTCCGTGTGGCGATGGCAATGAGTTGTAATAAAACAATAAAAATAACCAAAGCTCTTCAAGTTCCGCTCGGCCCGTTGACAAAGAGCAACGCTAGCGTCAGAGAAGGCAGCGGCACTTGAGCACCAGCTCGGGGAGACTATGAACACTCTATTTAATACACTTCTTTGCGTTTACATTGCGCTCCTTCGGTGAGGAGGTACAGTTGAAGGACCAGGAGGGGGAGCTCAGATGCCCGAGAAGTTGGGCTTGTCGCCGGTGCCCTTCTGCACGCCACGCTCGGTCTCCTTCTTGGGCGCGTTGATCTGGCAGAGGCATGCAGGAAAGGGAGGGGGTGAGCTTAGGAATGACAAAGAAGATGAGAGGGAGGAAGGTACGGCGGTCTGCTGGAACTTGTCCACAATGATGGCGGGCTTGGCAGCTGAGCCACCCGTGGCGGGTGCAGACGAACCGCTCGCGCTCTTAATGTTGAAGCCGTAAACGTGACCCTTGGATGCCATTGTCCTCTTTGTTGTTGTTGTGCGTCTGCAGAGATGCAAGAAGGTCAAGAAGGTGGCCCCAGGCACCCAAAGCAAAAGGTCAAGCCAACCAATTCATTTACCAAAGAGAAGAGATAGCACAAAGGAAATTCCAAAAGAAAAGAAATATATGGACAAAATTTTGGCGCGAAAGTAGAGGCGCCGTACAATTGCAAGAGGTCGATTGAAGACACAAGAGGAGGAAAATGGCGGAATTCATCTACTACGAGAAGAATCCATCCACAGATAAGAAGTGCGTAGTAAATCGATTATAATTTCTCAGCTTCCGCCATTTTCGCCCCATCATTTGATTAACCTCATTTTCGTGAGGTAGAACCAGTGGGCGGGGACGAAAGAAATCGTTCGCCCCCGTACGGCGCGCAAAGGTCGAGGATAACATTGGTAAGATGGCCCTTCTCTTCTCCCTTCTCTGGACGATGAGCTCACCACGCCTCTATGGCAGAGAATGAGATTGAGTTGCCGTTCCAACGCAAGGGAGATCCAACACAACCCACAGAAGATGAAGAAAAGGAAGAGGAGACACCGCCGCAGACGTCAACGGGCACGGGCAAGACAAACAAACTCAAGGCTCCAGAGAAAGGAAAGATGGGAGATGAAGCGCCGCAGGCGCGACCCACTCCACCAGCCTCGTTGGCGTCATCGACGCCCCCTCTTCCCTCGAGTATCGCCTCTGCCGAGAAGGGCGTAGCGCCAGCAGGAACCAAGAAGACCAAGAAAACAACGACGAAGGTGGTGAAGAAGGTGGTGAAGAAGGTGCCGGCGGCACCGAGCGATCCCGCCTTCGTGCGGGAGAAAGAGCACTTCTTCGCCCACTTCCGCACGACCATCGAAGAACTCCTCAACACCCACGCTCCGCTTGACAAGTCCGTGACCGGCCGAGCGCGCGAAGTCAACACCAAAGGTTCGCTCTTCTCATGCAACGCTTTCTTAGAAGAGCTCGCTACTGTGATGTTGGCGATTGGCGATGAGCTGACCGTTTTCTTGCAAATGCGCCACTTTAGTGCAAGAGATATGCGGCGAGTTCCTGGCAGACGCTGAGACGACGCCGGTGCCCACCAAGCAGATACCCGAGGAGGAGTATCAGCGACATCAGCGCGAGGAAGAGGAGAGGCTCGCGCAGAGTCACGCGCGGCAAGTGCGGTGCGCCAAGCTCCGGCAGCGAAGCGACCTCTTGCGCAAGGAAATCGAGCGGTACATTCCCCAGCCGCTCCTGCCGACCGATCGTCGATCATCAAAGCTTTGTCTGCTGACCTTTTGCTGTTTCTTCTCTTCATCTGGTCCATGCTCGGCACCGACGACAGGCAAAAGAAGGAAGCCGCGCAGTGGGAGGAGGCACGGAAAGTGTACGCTAAGAAGAGCGAGGAGGTCAAGCGGGCGCGGGAGAAGGCCGCCGAGCACGAGGAGACAATGGCCAAACGGCTCAAGACGGGCGAGATCGACTACCCCGATTTCCTGAGCAAGGAGGACCGAGACCTGCTCCAGCGGCTCAAGTTCACGCCGATGGACGTGGAGAGGGCCACCCAGACCCTGTCACTACAGGTACCATTCCCCCACTCGCCATCGCCTCTGTGTGCGTGTGGTGTGTGTCGTGTGCGTCGTGTGTGAGATGAACATTGTTAACTCACAGACTTACTGTGTACGCGGTGGCCTCCAGGTGGACTATTTGAATGGCACGTTGCGGGAGATCAAGCATTTCGACGCGTCGGCGGACCACTATGTGAGGAGCGCGCTGGCGTCGCACCACCGCCAGTGGCAAAAGGAGAGCGCCGGGGGCGGTGGGTCGGCGCCCAACCCGCGAGCACTCATCCGCGACATCACCAAACCTACCACCGGCTCGACGTAGCCCGTCGTGGCCGGGC
>CDFN01060262.1:3429-13746 GCA_000826445.1 Acanthamoeba quina | reverse complement strand
ACACAGACGACACGCGCTCAGAGGTGAGTGCGGTACCCCAGATGGGCACGTTGCGTTCTTCGTCCACGCAGAGGGCGTCATAGCCATCGTCCTCGTCGTCGCTCGCGTCGGACTCGTCGCTCTCGCCGCCCTCCTCCTTCTTCTGCGAAACGCCGCTTCGCACCTTCAGCTTGCTCGAGCCCGTCAGACCAGAATCGGGCCGCACTGTGGTGCGAAATGAATAAGTTATTAGAAAAAAATGCCAATAGCAAATAATCGAATAAATAATCAAAATTGTAATGAATTACAAATAAATAAGCCAAAAAGAGAGAGAAATAAGAAAAACGTACGCAGGGACTCCTTGGTGCGGTCCTTGATGCCGGCGACCTTGGTGAGGTCGTCGGCCGAGCTGCGGGTGCGCTTGTGGGCCACCTTCTCGCGCGGGCTCACCAGAGACGCCGCCGTCGAAGACGTCGTAGACGGCCGCATGGTGAAGGTCCGGTTGTTGAACGACTCGCCCCGCTTCTTCTCCTTCTTGCGGTGCGCGGCCTCCTTCTCCTTGAGGTCGCCCAGCAGCGATGACGACGTCGACGTCGCCACCGGGGCCGACGGGTCCATGGAGGCCGACTTGTCCTTCTTCTTGCGCTCGTCGATGCTGCACGAGCGCTTGTGCACGCGCGTGAGGTTGCCGCTGCCCTGCAGCTTGACCTCCAGCTCTCGCGTGTTCGATCGAGGGAGCGAGCTCGCGCGCAGCTGCTTCGGCTTCAGCGGCTGCACCACGCGCAGACGGCGACGGCGGTTAAGGTGGCGGTAAGCAAGTGGCGTGGCAACGCGTCAGCCGGCTGTAACTCAGAATTGGCTCAAGGGGAATGGAGAGTTCACGTACGACGTTGTGGAAGATGAGGGGCTCCCAGCTCCGCTCTTCGTTGTTGAGTCCGTTGTCGAGCAGGAACGAGGGGATGAGCAGCATCTTGGGCCGCAGCTGGTCGAGCTTGATGTTCTTCGTGACTGGCGATGACGATGACGACGATGAGAAAGGCGTAAATACCAAAAATCGTTTTGGAGGGGTTTGGGTGGTTGGTTGGGGCCGTCGAACGCACTTTCGGAGCCGGCCACGAGGAGGTTCTTGTTGGCAAACTTGGAGCTCTGGATGGCCTTGCCTGTGCGGAATCGGCCCTGGTGACGAAAGAGTGGTTGGTCAGGGCGAGGGCGAGGGCGAAGGCGAGGCGAGGGCAAAGGGGTGGGGTTCGCACCTTGGGGTTGAAGACGCGAGGTGCGAGGATGTCCAGGAGGCGGCGGATGAAGGTGGGCGAGCGACCGCACACGAGGCCCGCGGCGACCATGCTGCCGCCGGAGATGCCCGCAAACATGTCCGTTCGCTCCAACAGATCTGATCCCGCGATTGCGATTGCCATCAGTGGCATTGCACTGAAACACTGCGCGGCTGATGGGCTGACGAGGCAGGCCTGGCGTACGTACCGGGAAAGAACTCGAGGAGCCGCTCGAGGATGACGGCCTCCATGACCGCCCGAAGTCCGCCGCCGTCGAGGGAGATCACGCGCACGTGGCCGTCGCCGACGCCGGACTTGGCCAGAGAATAATTGCCGACTGTGCGTCGTGTGTGTGTGTCGTGCGTGTGTCGTGTCGTGTTTCAGCGGCCACGCGTCAGTCGGGCGATAGTTGGTGATTGAGTTCAGAAGGTGTGAGTGCACATACATCGAGTCTTGCCCGCTTCTCTGTCGGCTTGCTCCATCAGGTCGCGCAGATCATTGCGGAGCTGAGTGGCTGTCATTCCATTTTTGTTAGCCACGAGCCACCACAACAACCATAGTTGTAAATCTTATGTCCGACGTACTTTCTTTCGTTTCCAAGCCGACGCCAGAACCTACGCAGCGCAGAAACATCGAGACCATGAGTCAACACGCAGGCAAGTAAGTGGTGAAGAAGAAGAAGAAGAAGGTGAAGAAGAAGATGACGTACGGAAGATGGAGGCGTCGCGCGAGAGGGTGGATAGACGCGGGCGACTCTCGGGCGTGGCTGGTACCGAGGAGGGCGGGGTGACCACGACGCCACAGGCGGCGTCCTCCTTGGCGCCTCCGCTCGCGTCCTTTTCCTTTCGCTTTTCCGACGTTTTCTTTTCCTCTTCGCCCACGCCCTTGAGCGCAAAGGCCATGTGCTCGGAGAGCGACGAGAAGCGGGTCGCCATGTAGGCCGACGCGGCCGAAGGCTGGAACGGATTCGAGCCCGTGGGCAGCGCGGAGAAGGTGACCGTCGCCCCCGTCGACGCCGCCGAGGCCGTGATCGAGCCGCCGCTGCCGCTTGCGGAAGGTGGTTCCGAATGGCCGAGCGATGGCGCCGACGCAGCGGCCGATGCGTACGATGGGTCGTACAGCGATATTGGGCCATTCCCATAGGCCGATGAGGGGCGCGACGACGGCCGTGAAGGGCCGCGCGAGTTCGGCTGAGATGACGACGGCGACGGAATCGAGGAGTGCTGGGCGCTCGCGAGCTGCGTGTTTGACGGCGGCGGTGGCTGCTGCTGCAAGGCGTCGGCGTTGTCCTTCGCCGCGGCGGCGACGAAGACGTTCTTCCAGAAGAGGCGGCGATCGTTCGACTCGGTCATGAAGTGGAACACCTTCTTGACGGGTCGCTCCCGGGTCCACAGGATGAGCTCGTGGTCGTAATTCTTCAGTTCGCGCATGTGGTGCGAACGAAGGGCCTTCTTCGAGACCTTTGGCGTGCTCTTCATCGTGCTGACCGGTGACGTCTGCTCGCACACGCACACGCATGAGGGTTAGCAGCAAAATGGCTGCGCGGGTCTGAAGAGAGCGCAGTTCAACCTCTGTGTAGCTGCCTTCGACCGTGGACCCGGTGAGCTTCATGTTCTTGGCATGCAGCGTCTTCATGTCGTACGTTTTCTGTTGAAGAGAACAGTAACACAGCGGTTCGATGAGCGTCGAGACTCGGTGGCTGAGTAGGGGAGTGAGTGGGTGGCTGTACGGCTTCCTTGGTGCGGAACCACTCAAAGTGGGTCGGGTCGGCGATGCAGTAGTAGCGGCTCCACTTGCCCGTCTGCGCGCTTTCGACCCAGAGGAAGCCGCGCACGGACTTGGTCGAGTCCTTGGGCGCCTCGAGAATGGTGTGCAGCCACACATGGGCCTCTTGCTGACTGTCCGCTGCAACGTGGTAGATCTTCTTCTTGTTGCCTGCAGCAATCAAAGTTATGTGTGCGTGTGCGTGTGCGGTCGTGCGTGTCTTGTTAGCGGCTGGAGCAGCGACAGGACGGGTAGCGGCGCCTGGGTACCCTTCTTCAGGGGCACGTGGAAGGGCCAGCCCTCTTGGACGCCGAAGAGGACGCGCGCTCGCACGGGTCCCGCGGCCAGGACCTCCTTGGCGGTCATGCGGACGCCGGCGTCATGGTGCAGTTGGCCACCACCCTGCATGGCATCACATAGACATCATCATGAGGTGGACACACGCGCGCTGCTGGAGGAAGCTTCATGGCCGATGAAAAGGAAGGAGCAAGATCTGAAAAGGTGGAGAAGATGAAGCGTCTGGTAGTAGTACCTTGAAGGAAAGGCGGGCGTAGAGAAGGAGGCCGTTGGACACTTCGATCAGGGCGGGCTTCATGAAGCCCTTCTTCACTTGGCCAAGCAGACCTTGCGGCTGCAGCGTAGGCCAAACATGAGAGAAAGAGAGAGAAACAATCAAATCAGAGATCGTGATCTTCTTGCGCTACTCGCAAGATTGTTTTCGCATCAAATCAAGCGTGCAGACAAAATGTGAAGAAAAGGAAATCGATGCGGACGCCAAGGTGCAGCGTACCGTAGCCATGGCGTACTCCCACACCTTGTCGTAATCGAGGAATCGCTCGCTGAGCTTGTCTTCGGCCTCTTTCTCCACATCCTCCAGCAGTTCCTCGGTCGAGAGCTTGTCGCTTCCATTGTCAGATGACGCTGCAGCGTCCTCGTCGGTTGAGGCAGAGAGATCTTCTTCCTCTTCCTCTTCGTAGTCGTCGTCATCGTCGTCATCATCGCCAATCTCGAAACCGCCCTTTTCAGCGTCCGCGAAGCACTTCGGATCGCTCTTTGACATGGGAGGCGAGGGCCGCCCGTCCGTGTCCACCACGACCGTCGAGCCCACCCGCTCTTCATCTCCCGCGGCTGCTGCTGGCGCTTCATCTTCATTACTTCCTTCATTTTCGATGATTTCGAGATACTGCCGCAGAAGGAGAGCCACTTGCTTCTTCTTTTCCTTGTCCTTGCCCGATGCCCTCTTGCTCTTGCCCGTTACCTTGGCCAGACGCTCGAGATGTTGGCGCAGCTGCTCTTCGTCGTCATCGCTTTCTCTTCCTTCGTTCTCGATGGCTCCCTGCTTTTCAGCTTTACGTTTACGCTCCTTCGAGCTGCTGAGATGCTTGCTGGCCATGCTCAACGCTTCAAAAGATGAAGATGTAGTGCAGTGACTTGTTGCAGAGAGAAGGCTGTTGGTCCTTCTCAAGCTTGCAGCGCTGCTTGGGTTCACCCGACGTCAAACAAGGAACGAAAGTATCAAGCTCGCTTGGAGCCTCGACTACCAGACGCAGAACGCCAGGAGAGCAGGAAGGACCACGACTATGTAGTCGAACAAGACGAAGAAACAACACACGGGGAGAGAAGAGCTGGGACCCAACACCAAACATATGAATTAACTCGGCGTCGATGGAATTTAGAAAATCCATCAATTTAAATAGAGCGGAATAGTTCAGCTTCCAAAGCTTCCTCTCGTCTTTTTTGAACTTTGTTTTATTCTCCGGACCGATGCGGCGCGTAGCAGGCGACAGCGGGCTTTTCTTCCGGTTTGCCGAGCCAGTTCGTTCGGCCCAGAGGCTTGCAGCTGTCGTGCCGCTTCTTCCACGTCGGGGCATAATGACTGAAATCACCCACACCAGCAGCTTCAGTGACCTCGTGCTCGCCGGCAAGGTGCCAATTGATTTCCTATTGATTTATTTTTTCTATTTGTTTTTTATATCATCTAAATAGTGCAACTCTTCCCCCCCCCCAGCGGGGGGACTGACCTGACATTCATTGGCGCACCTAGGTGTGGGGAAGAGAAGATGCAGCTCACCGGGTGCTGGCCGTCCACGGCTGGATGGACAACGCTGCTACGTGGGACCACTTGGCACCGCTGCTCGTCGCAGCCGCAGGTCCAGTTCAACACGCCTGCTCTCCACTTTCGCATCGCACCCTCGCTCACCTGGACGTCGCCGTGGCGTTGCATTCACCAGACGTTCGGTTGGTGGCGATCGACCTTCCCGGCCACGGCCAGAGCGAGCACAGGTCGGGCAAAGGACCCTACAACTTCCTTGAGTACATTCCAGACATCATCAGCTTCGCTGGTGCGTCTCACTTTTCTCCTTTGTCGTCGTGTCGATGTCATCGTCGTCATCGTCATCATTTTTCTCTTCTTGTTTTGTCGGCAGATGGTCTGGGCTGGGACTCGTTTTCCCTGATGGGACACTCCCTGGGTGCGGGGCTGACGTCGATCATCGCCGGCCTCTACGCCTCGCGCGTGCAGCACCTGATCGTGGTCGAGGGCTTGGGTCCATGGACCAATCCCAAGAAAAGCAACTTTGTCGACGACTTCAACAAGGCCATGTTCACCAACAAGGTATGCTGCCACCGTCCCCTTTGGCGCTCTCCCACTCTTCACACCCACATGGCATTCTTTGCATTCTCGAAGATGGTGCACTCTCGTCCACCACCCGTCTATGCCGACCTCGACGCCGCCGTGGACCGGTGGTGCGAAAGCCAGCCGCAGATGAAGCGAGAGTCGGTCGTCAAGCTCGTGACCCGATCCATCAAGCAGGTGCGCGATGCCCCCGGCTTCATTCAGATCTGGCCAGCTGCATTGGGTCTAGAGCTCATGACACACTACACAGGTCGAGAACGGGGTGGTGTTCAGCCAGGACCGAAGCCTGCGTTGCTCGTCGCTGCTGCGCATGAACGAGGAGCAGGTGACCGAGTGCCTCGAACGAATCGCCTGCCCCATCGTGGTGGTGCTGGGCGACCAGGGCTTCCTCTTCACCGACTACGAGCCGCTCTTCAAGCAGCTCTACCCAATGCGCAAGAAGGCGGTGGCCAAGCAAGTCGTCCGCGAGATCGTCGTGCCGGGCGGTCACCACCCACATCTCGACAACCCCGAGCCGGTCGTCCGCGAGATCGCTGCCCTGTTCGCTTCGCCCAAGCAATAAAAAAGCTTATCTTTGGCCGCCACGTCAGCAGCTACAAAAAAAAGAAAATAGAAAATCCATCCAAATCTGATAAAAATTGTAAAAAAGATGATGACGCAGGCACGATTGTGGAGCCTGGTGTTGGCGTTGGTGCTGTTGCCGGCTCTGGTGATGGCAGCTTTTGATGATTGCGATTGCAACGAGTCGTGGACCAGCTTTGCTTGCCCTCGATGCTTTGGTATCTTCCATCTTTCGCTCAATTGAAGGATTTGAAGTTGCTCCATCTTAAGCTGCTTGCTTCAAATGTCCTGCAGGCCCGTGCCCACGTACACTCGAGCCTGTGAAGCGATTCCAAGAGCTTACTACCAAGCCCGGCCCGGCCAAGAAGCTCATGGGCCAGGAGCGGGCCGCCGTCCTCATCGCCGATGCCCTTCGTGCAGCAAGCGGTGCGTTGACTTCTCCTTCTCGCCTTGTCCTCCCGTTCTTCTACGCCATCTCTTTTCTCTCTCCCTCCATCTTTTGCCTTCCTCTACGTGTCTTGTCCTGACTGACGTGCACGCACCCAGGCAAGAAGCCCCTCACCTTCCACTTCTGCGGCGACAACGGGGTGGGCAAGAGCCACACGGCGCTGTTGTTGGCCGAGGCCTACTTCGCCTACAAGGATAAGAAGACCGACATGTACAAGGGCCTCTTGTGGATCAGCGGTACGACACGGGCCGCGATCTGGTTCGGCCATTCCGCACTAACTGACGCGCGGTGGCCTGCTACTACGCGGCGCTGCGGGGCGAATGCAGGCAAGCAGTACCAGATGGCCAAGAGCGAGGAGGAGATCAAGGCGGCGAGGGAGTACATTCACGAGCAGATCATCGACCACTTGTCCATATGCCCCCAGGCCATCATCGTCGTGCGTCGCTTTCTCTTTCTCTTTTCTCTTTTTTTCTGCGTGCGCTCGCGTTCGCTGACCACCCGCGTGACACGCCCAGGTTGATGAAGCGGAGATGATGCGGGCGGACATCCTGCGCGTCGTGGGCGCTTTCATGGACGACTCGCAAACGGTATGTCGCATCATTGGCAGTGCCTACAAAAGCATGTACGACGGGGTGACTCACCATTCTTGGTCTGCTGTCCCAAGACCGTGTCGAGCTTGAAGGACCCGTCCAAGCGGGTCAACACGAAGGAGGCCATCATCATCCTCATCAGCGACTTTGGCCGGGACGAGATCAGAACGGGCAACTCTTGGGACGAGATCGCCGAGAAGGTCCACCGCGAGACTAAGGTACCCAGAGCGACCTTGTTTGGCCTCTTTCTGGGGTCAGGCTTACAATACTTCTTCGCGTGCGCAGGCCATACTACAGGAGGACCTCATGGTGCAGCGCATTCAGTACCACATCCCCTTCGCACCGGTGCCCGACCTCAACTGCACTGCGCGGGTTGGCAAGGTACGCGTACAGCACCACTGCCACCACCGACTGCTCGCGACGTAACAAACTCGCTGTGCGCGTGGCGCAGGTGTCGGCCCCCGTGGAGGAGCTGGTGGGCCTGCTCGTGCGACAGCTCAAGGAGCACCCCGCCGCCAAACGCGACAACATCATCATCAAAAGGTATCCACCGTTCTCCGAGAGACAACTCGGCGGAACGCCAACGCTGACACGTGCGGTTGGTTGGGGCAGGGTGGGGGCGGACGTTCACGCGATCGCGGAGAAGCTGATCCACTTCATGGTGGCGCACGAGCACTACTGCGAACGGAACTATCGAGGCATCGAGGGCCTCTTCGCCAACAAGGTCGTCGGCCCCATCCTCAAGCAGCTGCCCGAGCCCCGCCCTTCCGTACCCCCTCCCCCTTCCTCCTCTTGTTTTCTTTTGTTTACACTTTGCGCGCATTGGCCGATGCTCTGGGAAATGAGTGGGTACCGGCACGAGCCAACTGAACTGCTGTGCGGCTGATCGTTTCCCGTTTTACGCTTGTGTCATTGGGTGGTGACTACCAGGCACAAGAAGTGACCGTGCTCGTCCAGGTGCCGTTTGATCAGAGCGTCGTCCAGCCCGCTCGAGCACCCGCCGGTGGACGAGAGGACCTTTGAGGCCTGGAAAAAGCGGTTCCCCATCCTCCTTCATCTGTAAGTAGCGCTTCTTCTCCTTCTTCTCCCCGCAACCAAGCAAAGGTTCACATTACAACGCGAGACGCGAGTCAGATGGCGCACAGCAACTCGCGATCGTCCCGTCATCCGCCAGCGGAGATTGTACACCAATGGGAGAGCGCGGTCTATTATTTCCCCGCGGTATTCGGGAAATTCAGCCAATGGAATGACCGCATTAATTAGTCGGCCATGTTGCGGGTGCGGCCCGTTCATTCATTCCCAACCCCGCCTTCGTGTCGTGTGGAGCTGCTGCGCCTTTGTCGGTCTGTGTGTTCGAACGAGGGCGGCATTTGCTTCACCACTCTCCGCTACGTCGACCTCGGAGGACCCGGCCCAACGCGCCCAAGTGAGTGATCCTCAGTGAAGAAAGGGAAAAAGTAAGCCACGAAGGCGCGGATCAACGAATACCAGGTAAGCACTGCGCTCTCCGCCTTCTGCTGTGCCCCGACTTTATGTGTCCGACGTTTTCGCGGTGGTCGAGTATTGCAAGTAACTCATCTTTTTGGTTCTCTCTGTCTTCATCTCTATCTCAATCTTTGTTATTATATCTTTGATCGACCTCCGGCGGTGTTGGCGGTGTGGCTTGCATCGATCGACCCGACTACACGTATCGTCGCCGTTCAAATCTTCATCAGATTCGTCAGAAATCTAGTTTGCATCACCGATGAAGCTCGCCTCATCTTCATCTCCGTGGCGGTTCGTTGCCACCACCGTGGTGGTGCTGCTCCTGGTGGCCCTCAACGCGCACGAAGCACTCGGCGTCGCGGGTTCGCCAATCATTTTCGGCATGTCGACACCGACCAACGCCACCGCGAACCCGGCCGCGCAGCTCGGCGCCCTGCTCGCTTCCGGCATCCAGCTGGCCTTCCTGGAGGTCAACACGACCTACGGCGGCGTGAACGGCCACCCGCTCCAGCTTCTGGTGCAAGACGACAACTACCTCCTCGCGAACACGAGGACCAACGTCGCCGACATGATCGACAACCTGGGCGTGTTCGCCATCACCGGCGTCATCGGTGCTGAGCAGTCCCAAGGTACATTCCTGCCATTCTTCGAATGTTGTTGGCATGTGTAATTCTCTTTATTTGGTCAATTTCAGAGAAGCTCTTACGTGTGGTCCTTTTTTTGTGTTTCTTGTGTTCTACTCTTATTATTTGTTTTTAAAAACAATATTTCTGTAATTATTAGTTGTGGCCGCTTGTGCTGACCAGGACCGTTCTCCAAACGCCCACACAGGAGCGGCGTACGAGTGCGCTTTAAGAAGTACGCCCCTCATTGGCCCGTACACCGGCAACTACAACCTCTACGTCCCGTTCAATAGGTTCGATCTTTTTTATTTTTATTTGTGACGCTCCGCCCAATGGTTTAATGCCCGCGGCGCCAACAGGTTGTTCGTCAACGTCCGCGCGTCGTACGCCGACGAAGTGAACACCATGCTCAGCTTCCTCAGTAACGAGCTGCGCCTCACCAAGGTGGCCGCCTTCTACCAGAACGAGAGTATCCAAGTGGCCGGCTTCTCCAATCTCACCCTCGCCTTCAACTTGCTCGGCCTCAAGGTACGGCACATTTCTTTGCTTTTGAAAAGAATTAAGATTTTTTAATTTGAGATACATTCCTATGAAAAAAAAAATGTGACGTGGCACACAGCTGGTAAGCCAGGGAGTGTACGACAAGAACGCGGCTGTCACCGCAGCCACCATCTATCCGGCCGTTCTGGATGTCTACGCCAACGGCGAGGCCCAGCCGCAAGCCATCGCCTGTATCGGCACCTTCGCGGTACCACGCTTCCTCTCCATCAGCGCGTCGTTCCCACCCCACCACCACTACCAACCTCCATTTTCTCATCTTCCTATCCACTCTCATGGACCCTCGCGCTGCAGCAAATCGTGGTGTTCATCAAGCTCTGGAGGTCTCTCAACTGCACCGAATGTCTCAACACCTACTTCGTCATGGGTACGCGCTCCCCCCGTTTGTCTTATTAGGCCACCA
>CDFN01060219.1:0-10528 GCA_000826445.1 Acanthamoeba quina | reverse complement strand
ACTTCAGGAAGTGGGCTTACCCTTCATCTCGCACAGAGTCTCAGGGAGGACTGTGAGTTCGTTGCCAGCAAGGTACAACTCCTTGAGGCATCTCATCTGTCCAATTTCCTTGGGCAATTCGTTGATTCGGTTGCTGCGTGTACACACATGCGAATGTGAGAACTACTGCGAGGGTGAGGGGAAGGGACGAAGCGATCAAGTACCCCGTCAAATGAAGAATCGAAAGCTTGACCAAGGAGGAAATGCTAGGATCGATGCGCGTGATCTGATTCCACCCGAGGATCAGGCAGGTAAGCGTCGAGTGGCTCGTCACGTCGCGAGGAAGCTCCGTGAACCGATTGCCTAAGATGGGTGGAGAAAGTGAGTTCTCGCCACGCGTACACTCGACGACGACGCCATCGTGCATACCTCCGAGAAGAAGCTCTTTGAGTGTGGTAAGCTTCTGAATGCCGGGAGGCAGGTCCTCGAGCATGTTCGCGCCCAGGTTCAGTACCTAGGTTGATCAGAGGAAGCGATTGAACGTCAGCAAAGGAGGACAAGTCGATCGAAGGTAGAGCGACAAGAGAAAGAGAATGATGAGTGGGTGTTGCAGCGGACCTGGAGGCATTTAAGAGTCCACAACTCAGGAGGCACGCTGGAGATCTTGTTGTTGGAGAGGTTGAGCCTCTTCAGCGCGGGAAGCTCAGCCAGCTCGATGGGCACCTCGGTAATATCGTTCTCACGCAGATCTGGCGTGGTAATTTGAGTTAAATGGCTGTTGGTGCTAAAGATGCGCTGGTAAAGGGGGTGAAGAGATGGACAGGCGTACCGAGTTCTGTTAAAACTTTAAGATGTTGTATCTGGGCCGGGAGGCGTTTGATTCTGTTGTTGGCGATCGTGAGGCGCGTGACGGCAGCGAGAGCGTCGACGTTGCGCGGCAGAGCGGCGATGGAGTTGTTCTCCAGCAGGAGCTCAGTGAGCGAATCGCAGACGGGAGGCTCGACGAGGTAGTTGTTCTGGAGGTCGAGGCAGCCCTTGATGGCGCCCAGGCTTGGTGGCAGCTGGGCGATTTGATTGTACTTGAGGCGGAGGTCGCGCAGATCGGTTAATGCCTCCAGCGATGGGAGGGTCTTGAGCCGATTGTACTCGAGATTGAGCTTTTGTAGCGCGACGCATCGACCAAGTGAGGCTGGAAGGGTAGTGAGGAAGTTGTGTCTGAGGTTGAGCACTTGGAGGTTGGTCAGTTGCTCGACCTGGGGCGGGAGGGATTCCAATTCGTTCGAAGAGATGTCGAGGCTCTCGAGCTTGGTCATTTCCCACAGCGATGCGGGGAGGAACTTGAGCTTGTTGACCGAGAGGTTGAGAATGGTCAGCGTGCTACTCAGATCGAAGACCTGAATGGGGATGTCGGTCAAGCTGTGAAGAGAGAAATCGAGGCGGCCCGTATCACGGCCTCGATCGAGAGCCATCTTCTGGTTTGCATCGAGGGGCGTGGGATCCTCGATGTTGAATTCATCCAAATTAACCTCGTACGAGGTCAAATTACCCATTTCGCTCCTCTTTTCAAGTCCTCTTTTCAGAAGAATCGATGGACCTGCTTCGTGTCAATCCAATTGGGCTTCTTCTCCCCTCCTTGCGTCTGGTCGAGGCAACAAGGCCAGAGAAATTCAAAAAGAAATGTCGGCCCAACGGTTTCGGGTTGTCTCACCTTGGGCCTGGACGACAACACCGGTGGCCGAGGCCTGGCTGACCAGCTCTACCTTGCCATAGGCCAACCTTGCCATCTGGCTGCGGTCTGACGCCCACAAGACTTGCCCGTCCGCTGGAGCGAAGGCGTACGCTTGTGCCGGTTCGGCAGTTGCATGGCAGCACCAGTGTTTTAATTCCGGGCCATCGTCGTGACCCGCGCTGCTCCAGCACTTTTCGTGTTTGGCCACAACTACCTCAGTACACGATGGAGCAGCTACTGTCTGGAGGCGACGCTGAGTGCAGCGTACAGCGTACGTTGCTTTCAGCATGTGCAAACTTCACAGTTTCTTTGTTTTTTGATTTCATTTCATGCATGCAATCTAAGAATTGAAATCGGGGAGCAGGCATGGTGATGGCTTCCGCAGGAGTGAAGGATACGAGCAGCAAGGGAAAAGAAATTGCCACCGAGTTGGACGAAGCCGCCTTTCTGGCCAAGTACAAGATGGGGCAGGAGCTCGGCCGCGGGTCCTATTCCATCGTCAAGCGCGCCACCAACCGTCATACCAAAGAAAAGGTTACCTACCCTTTCCCTCAATTGTATTCAATATATTATTGATTTGATATGCTTAAATATTAATATTAATATTATTCTGATTTTGGCTTGGTTGGCTGCAGGTGGCGGTCAAAATCGTGAACCGTGCGCTGATCAGCACAGACGACGAGCGACACCTGCAGCAAGAGCTGGAAATCGCCAAGCGAGTTCACCACCCGAACATCATCCGCATTTCCGAGCACATCGAGACCAAGGACAAGATATACATTGTCATGGAGCTCGCCGAGGGCGGTGAGCTCTTCGAGCGGATCGTAGCCAAGGGGCACTACTCGGAGGCCACGGCCAAGGCCATCATCAGGTAGCAACGCGTGTGTGCGTGTGCGGTGGTGTGCGTGTGCGTATGATAATGTTGGCAGTTGGGCTGACTTGCTTATCTTGGAAGGAAAATTGTTGGTGCGATCGACTACCTTCACGACATGAAGATTGCACACAGGTATGCAATCAACTTCAAGACCCCATCTCGTCAAACAACTCACACTAGTCCTGAACCAGGGATCTGAAGCCGGAGAACCTGCTCGAGAAGAGTCGTTCGGATGACATCCATGTGCTGGTGGCCGACTTCGGCCTTGCTTGCATCATCGGTACAAGATTCAGAATTTGCAAAATCACGACCCTGCAACCAACTAACAGTCGCCACGTACGACAGGCGAGGAGGACTTAATCAAGCACGCGGCTGGGTCTCCTGGGTACATAGTGGTCGGATTAGATCGAATGTCGTTGAGCTGCAGCCCACAACACCTTTTCTGTCCTCATTACTCAGGTACATAGCGCCGGAAGTCCTCACGGGCGAGAGCTTCGGGTTGGAGGTGGACATGTGGAGTATAGGCGTGATTGCCTATATCCTCTTGTGCGGCTACCCTCCCTTCCACGATGACGCAAACAGGTCTGTACCCTCGCGCACCCCGCACACGCCACTGCCAACATTGATCAAACCCGCACATCACGCGCGCGACGTGGTACTCACACTCAACCACGCCAGGACGAAAGTGATCTACAAACTTATCAAGCAAGGCAAGTATGAGTACGCGCCAGAACAAAGCTGGCAGGGAGTGTCGTCGGTGGCGAAGGACTTCATCGACCATCTTCTCGTGGTCGACTACCAGCAGCGATTCACCGCCAAGCAGGCACTCGCCCACCCATGGCTCTCCGAGCACAAAGCAGACCACCACGCCCACCACCTGCCTCACCTGGCCACCCAACTCGGCAGCTACATTCACTTCCGAAAGTCAGACGAGAGCGACAAGCCCAAGCTCGGCGGCCACTTTCACTTTGGACACAAGCACTCGCACTCCTGATTCGCCTCTCATAAAAACGCTTACATGGTGAGCAACTAGCGGTATCTTCTCCACGTGCATGTATACAGGTGCACCAGGGCACCATGAGTTCAGCACGATCACGCGTTGAAGAGGATCGCCCTCTCCAACGAGAGCAAAGGTGCCCAACGCAGACACCTGTTCGACGGCTTTTGCCGTTGCGCTTTCTTGTTCGGCTGCACCTGCCACAGAAATGTGCCAGGCCAGATTAAATCACGCAGCATTTTAGTGACACTGCCAAGGTTCTCATAATTGAGCTCAACGATGGGCGACATTGAGCCTGCCTCTTACGCCTTCATCCTCTTCTTCCTCTACTGTATACTGGCGTCCATCGCCACGTTTCAAATCGCCAGAATCGTTTGCTATGGGTGCGCCAGCAATTCTTACATTCCATTAAATCGGACCAACTCATCATGGTATACCTCAATGCAGGCACAATCTATGGGGTTGGCAATTTGGTTTCCTGGTTCAATGCGTGCCCTTCTCCATCCTACGCGCCATCTTCTTCCTTCTGATTGATGTTCTCGAGCTGAGCAATATCGCTCTCACTTTCACCATCTACTGGCACGCCCCCCCCCCGCGTTTCGTTTCAAGTGCCGCAGGCGCTTATCCCTTCCTCTCCTCGAATGTCATGTCGCTCTTCAGGATTCCCATCAACCTTCAGTTCAGCACCTTTTCTCTCCTCATCTTGTTCTACGCGCACATCTACTATAAGACCGAAAAGCAGTGGGAGAGCCGGCGGCTGCCCTTCACCTTGATCTTTGCCACCACCAACCTCGCCTACCTCGTGGTCACCATCGGTATGCCGGCCTCGGCCAGCGCCCTTTGGCTGATGATGGCTCCTCCCTGATGGTTCTTCTTGTGGCCTGCCATTGCGCAGTGGCGGTGTCTCTCGTGGCGACGGAGGGCACGCAGGGTGATTGGGAAAACAAGATGTGGAACATCGTGTCGGCGATCGGCTTCTTCATGCTCGTCTTCGTGCTCGCCTACTACGGCCTGCGAGTGGCTAGCCTCATGCGCGAGGGCAAGGCCCAGATCAGCTTCCAGCCGAAAAAGTCGTCCAACGTGCAGGTGGTCTCGGTGACCGCCGTCATCTTCCTGCTGTTCACCACGCGTGCCATATTCAACGTGCTCTCGGCCGTGGACACCATCGGCTTTACCGTCGAAAGCGTAAGCATGGCCTTCCCTTTCCACTTCATCTGTTTCATGACAAAACTCACCTCTCTTTTTTTTGGGTGCCAGGGGTTGGAGCTGAATGATCTGGGCATGTTTGCGCTCTTCTTCGTCTGGGAGATCGTGCCGACGAGTCTTGTCATTATCCTCTTCTGGCGGGTGAGTCACTCCCTTAGCTTGCACTGGGCAATTGCTCGGTAGCTGACTTTGCGGAGCAACAGATACCGAGCCCGAGGCGCCAGCAAGCGCTGCTGCCCAATGCACAGGCCGTGCCTTTCCTCGTTAGCGCGGTGAACGAGAGTTCGGGCACTTCTCTCACTCTATATTTCCATGCGCTGTGTCCTTTTGTGCTGCGAGTCTGCGCGTCTCACCATCACACTTGTCTTCGTGTGTCGTTGCAACTTGCGCAGAGGATCGTGCAGCCTATTCGACCGATACCACGGTCAGAACCTCGCTGTTCGACAACCCACAGAGATACGACTCAGACGAAGACGGCCTCAACTACAGCGCCTCTCCGCGATTCTTCCTGCCGGCCAACTCGCCGTATTCCCCCTACGACACCAACCCCACGCCGCCCTCGGTATGCTTCTTTCACCAGCCCCAGCTCCCCTGTAGAACATTCCTTACCCCTCCGCGTCGTTGTTCTTCTGACACCACGCCGTGCTTGCCGGGTGGGTGCTGCGCAGTACGGCGTGCTCTCGCGAGGTGGGGATTCCGAGCTTAGTTCGAGTTGAGGCGGCCTCCTCGAAACAGTGTCACTTTGTATTTATTGTACTCTTCTACTTCTTCTTGCCAAAGCACTGGTTGGTACCTTCGCCCGGCGCAGCAAGTGCCTGCGCGAAATTGCGAGCGCATTTCGGCGGGCAAAGGGAAGAAGGGAAGGAAATCAACAAAAAGAAAAGATCAAATCGAAGGAAGAAGACGAGGGTGCCTCCTCGGCTGAGTGCACCACGATGAGCTTGCAGTTTTTCATAAGCAGCGACATCAATCTTCCAGTCGCGATTAAAATGTACCTCCTCTCGAATCAGTTGAAACTGCATTGAGCATCTATCATATCGTGCATCGTGATTCTTTAATTGACCAGCTTGTTGATGCAGCGTGAGCTTCCACAATGTCGTGGTGCCGCCACCCAAGAGCCCCCTGGAAGACCTCTTCGATTTTCTTGAGGAGCCGCAGCTGCTACGGTTCATCTCTTTCCCTCCCTGCCGCCCAAGAGCGCCTCTTCTTGCCTTTGGCAGTTGCCGGCGCCCTGTGGGCTCGCCCTCACCGCTTTGTGAACGCACGCAGGGAAACGGACGCGCAGGAGGTCTACTTGACCCTTCAGCTCTTGGGCAACAACGGCAAGCCCCTCATCCCTGAAACCACCGTGCCTCGTATCCAGTGCGTGCCTTTCCCAGCCACCGCTGCGTTGTTGCCATGGCCTTCTTGGTATCGTCTCTCAACGCGAGTGGTTGCCTCTCTTCCTACGTTCGTGAACAGTCTGCGTGAGTGGCAGCGCTTGCCCATCAAGTACAGAGACTTGCCACTTTCGGCGCAGGTGGTGCTCAAGATATGGAGCTGCGTGGCACCACGCAAGGCCTTTTGCATCGCAGGCGTCTCCTACAGCCTGTTCAACAAGCACCAGTACGTAGCATAGGCGCAACGCGCGCGGTGGTAGGTGGCGCCGCGTCTTACGCTTCGCAACCTGGCAGACAACTGCGCAAGGGCAAACACAAGGTGCAGCTTTGGCCGATCAAGGAAAACGATGAATCACTTGACTACGTCGCGCCAGGGAAGATCTCTGTGCATGACGACGAACTGTGGCGCATTGAAAAGGTCTGCTCCTCTTGATGACATTCATCAGCTATCTTATATTGAAGCAAAGGCTTACTGTTACCATTCACAATCACTGACCTGCTCCGCAGCTGGTGCAAGAGTACAAGCGAGGCCAGGTCCCCCGAGTCGACTGGCTTGACCAAATCACGTTCAAGCAGATCGCGGAGAGGATCAACGCACAGGTGAGCACCGCCATTATTTGGCATAGTCTGTGTCTTTTCTTCACTTGCTTCTAACCAAGCCTTGAACGACGTTCTCGCCACAGTCGATCATGGATCACAAAGCGCATATGTACATAGAGTTCCCTGCATTCGAGCACACAGTGGTGTTCCACGAGCGGGACAACCCCGGCTGTGCCAACCAAGCCAACCTCAACTCGGAGACGCCATTCATTGAGGACCGCGGCAACCGCAAGCCGCAACTCTCGGACGCCGCCTCAGCCGCGATTGGTCTTGCAGCCAACGTCGTCTCCACTGGTACGCGTTGGTGATCAACCAAGCGCGGATGGTGTTTGGACTTTTCTTGAACGGCTTTGGCTTGTGTGCAGGTGCCGAGCTCAAGTTCACAGTGGTGCACGACCCCGAGGCCCTGCGCAAAGACAACCCAGTCGAGAACAAGTACCTCAAGCTGATGCGGTACAACCGTGGACTCTTGGACAAAGACCTCAAGCCTGACCAAAAGGAGCGCAACCAGCTCAAGGTGAGTGTGGGATTGGCTGACTATTGGTTGGTCTCGATCCAAGTCTTAACTGATGTGCGTTACGACCTTTTTCGTTCCCATAGCGAATTCTCAACTACCCTACGACGAAGCAACTCACGGCCGAGGAGAAGGAGTTCTTGTGGAAGTTCCGCTTCTACCTCAAGAACAACGCAGCGGTACGCTCTAGAGCCATTCCATTTACAAACAACTGAAAACGCCTGACATCTTATTTGAACCCTCTACCACACAGGCGCTTACCAAGTTTGCTCGCTGTGTAGACTGGAGCCACCGGAAGGAGCGCAAGCAAGCCATGAAACTAATATCCGAGTGGGAGGTGCGCATTGAGCGTTCAACTTTCTCTTCGCTCTTGTTCTTGCAGTAATAGATGATGAATACGTGGCTCACTTTGCCCAACAGGCCATTGAAGTGGATCACGCACTTGAGCTGCTTTCGGCGTCCTTCGCCGGCATCAACCCTCTGCGCCGCTATGCCGTGAAGCGCCTGGAGGAGGCCAAGGACGAGGAGCTGCTCTCCTATTTGCTTCAGCTGGTACAGGCGCTGCGGTACGAAAAAGGCTTCCTATCCGACGAGCAGATCCTGGCTTCGCAAACGGTACAACACAACCGAGCCGTTTCTCGTATTTGTATGTTTGTATACGAGATCACAGCTGACTTGCGTTTTGTGTGGTGGCTCGTCTTCAGGAACAACAAATCATCGAGCCGGGATTGCCGACCAAGAAGGTGAGCAGAGCGAGGGACCTTCCAGCTACACTTCGCAGGAAAAAGACTTCTGCGGGCAACCTGGCTGCGAAGCGCTCGCTCACCACAGCTTCGTCGAACATGCGCAAGGTCTGAACCACATTACCTTTATGCTTCGCATACGCGAATGACGCATTTAACATTTTGCTATTCGGCTATGCTCAGGAAGAGGAAGGCGCTGCAGGGTCCATCAACGGTGGAGCGCTGATCTACACTGAAATGCCTCGTCTGGCCCAGTTCCTCATCGACAGGTATTTGGCGCCTCTCCTCCGAAGCTTTCTCTTGGCTCTAGACACTTTTCCTGACGGACGGTTCCTTTGCCGCACAGAGCGATGAAGAACCCTAAACTTGCCAACTTCCTCTATTGGTACTTCACGGTTGAGGCCACCCAGGACCAAAAGGTGCGCCCGTGACCGTGCGCGCTTGCAGAACCGCTTTTGCCTGCTAACTGGAATCGCAGCCAACGGCGTACGGGCTCAGCTACAGACGGACACTGGACCACTTCATTGCACAGCTGGGCGAGGTATCATCATTATTCGGGCTCACTATGTCGTATTGCTTCGAGTTAACAACTTTACGTTCAAGGTGGAGGACGGGCAGCAGCAACTTCTCTATTTCTCGCGCCAGAAGAAGCTCATCGGTGACCTCATCGAGCTGTATAACCAGCTCAAGGCCTCGGGAAAGAACGTAAAGCGAAAGGTATGTGACACTGACACCCAAGAAGGCTCTCTGGAGTCCCTTGTTCCTGACTTTTTTCTCAAACCAATGTGTGGCGTCTAGGTGGAACGGCTGCGGGAGTGGCTGGAAGGCTACCGGTCGTTTGAGCCCTTCCCTCATCCACTCAACCCAGACATCATCGTGACTGGCCTAATTCCCGGTAACACCTCTTCTCCTTATGATGACTGTAGCTTTCTCCGAGTGAGTTCACTGAGCTGATCGTTGGTAAATCATACAGAAAAAGCCAGTGTGTTTGGCAGTGCCATGGCGCCTTTCAAGCTGGTCTTCCGCACCGATACAGGAGGCGAATACTCGGTACGTTCATAATTCCTTCAGGTCTTTTTTGTGGTCGACTCTTCCCAACAGTTGTCACGCCCTCGCCAGATCATTTTCAAGTGTGGCGACGACCCCAGGCAGGATCAGCTCGTCATCCAACTGATCTCGCTCATGGACTCGTTGCTGAAAAAGGTATGGCAAAGCAACGCCGCAGTCTGTCCATTGTGCGACAAAACTAACGATCGTCTTGCACCTGCCGTGTGCTTTTACAGGTCAAATTCGACCTCAGCCTTACGCCGTACGGCGTGTTGGCCATGTCCTGCAATGAGGGCATGGTGGAGTTCATCCCCTCGGAGCCGCTGAGCAAGGTGCTTGCGCAATATGGGCGCAATATCCAAAACTTCCTCCGCCAGCACCACGCCGACGACACCGGTCCGTTCGGCATCGAGCGCGAGGCACTTGATATCTTCATCAAGAGCTTGGGTACGCCTTCACACTCACCCACCCGTCGGCCAACCCAACCATGATCATTGTCAGCTTACATGGGTCGCGAATTCAATGTCCCCAGCGGGCTACTGCGTGATAACGTACATCCTGGGAATCGGAGATCGACACAATGACAACTTGATGCTGCGCTCCGAAGGCCATCTGTTCCACATCGATTTCGGATTCATTCTGGGGGCCGACCCCAAGATCTTCCCTCCGCCGTTCAAGCTCACCTATCAGATGGTGGAGGCCATGGGCGGCGAAGCTTCGGAGGAGTATGAGCAATTCAAGGTACTACTACTACTCCACACACCTGGGGAGCGCATCAGCGACCATTGATTTTTCTCAACATTGGTTGGTGGCAATGGTGGTGTCCAACAGTCCTACTGTTGCTCGTGCTTCATCATCCTTCGCAAGAACGCGAATCTCATCCTCAACCTGTTCTCGTTGGTACGTGGCCTCGTCCTTCACCCGAACCTTGGCACGGAGAACCAACCTTGGACACTGTCGTGTCTTATTTCTTCTTCTTGCAGATGGTTGATGGTGACATTCCTGGCATTGCGGACCTTGGCGGCGAGAAGAGCATACTCAAGGTGATCCTCCTCTTCCTCTTCATCTGATGAACGTAACGCAGCGCGATTGTTGTTTGTGTGGCCAACGCCAACTCACGCCCCATTCCTCAATCGACCTACAGGTCCAAGAAAAGTTCATGCTGGACTTGACGGACGAGCAGGCGATCAAGGAGTTCCAGGACCTCATGAAGTCGGCGGTGGAGAACATGTGGGCGCCCCTCTTCGACAAGGGACACGACATCGTCCAGAAGTTCAAGTGAGCGGTGATCCGCCGACCGACCGCGGTTGGTCGACAAATAATTTTGCTCTCTTTTTTCGCCCCACGCACTGCAGCGAAATACAAAGTTGAACTTAGCGGAGACGACTTCCTTGCCGCCAGCACCTCCCAAATTTGCCAACGAACTACCATCAGGAAGGAGCAAACCACCGGCAGCAGAA
>CDFN01060218.1:0-13748 GCA_000826445.1 Acanthamoeba quina | reverse complement strand
GGGCGGGTCTAGATCGGGCGTTGGCGCAAGACTAACCTGGCTCGAGATGAACGCCAACTCGCTGAGCGCCATCCCCCCAGAGATCGGCCAGATGACCGCCCTCACCCACCTATCGGCTGGTTCCAACAACATCGCCTCCCTTCCACCCGAGTACGTACCTTTCTCCACATTCTCGCTTTTCTCAAGGCCGTGCGCGTGTGTGTGCGTGCGTGTGTGCTAACAAGCTGCACTCGTCGTGACAGGATCGGGAATCTGAAGAACTTGACCTCTCTGATGCTGTTCTACACCCAGCTGCAAACATTGCCCGACGAGTTCTGCACGCTGCTCAACCTCAAGAGCCTCCACCTGGGTTCCAATGAGGTACTCATCCGAACGCGTTCAACTTTGCCGCTCATGGTGATGGTGATGATGGTGATGACTTCCTTCGTCAGATCGCCCGGCTCCCCGACGCTTTTGGCGACCTGACGAGTCTGGAGGCGCTCTGTCTAAGCGACAACGAGCTCGAGGCTCTTCCCTCGTCGATCGGGAGGTTGAACCAGCTGCGGGCACGTCTCACCGCCAACGAAAGCTGCGCGTGCGATGGCTGACGCACGCGTGCAGGTCTTCTCGCTCGCCACTTCCGTGCGAGATGAGTTCCCGCCGGGCTTCTGGACGCTCACCCAGCTGCAGGCGCTCGATTTGGCCACCGCCCACATTGACTACCTTCCCGACGAAATCGGCCAGCTGGTACTACACACACGCGCACGCACGCACGCACGCACAGAGGTACGCAATGTTAACGTGAACGTACTGCACGGACGTGGTGTGGCGGACAGAGGGGCCTGACAAACCTGGACTTGGAGCCCAACGACCTGCGATCCCTGCCGGACAGCCTTTGCTGCCTGACAGACCTCAAGAGACTCGCCCTGGCCCACAACTTACTCACCGAGTTACCTTCAGGTGCGTGCGGTGTCGTGTGTCGTGCGTGCGTGTGCGTGTGTGCATGCGATGGGTTGCACGTTAACATTCAAGTTTTTGCCTATCAGAGATCGGGAAGCTGAGCAACCTCACGTTCCTTTCGGTGGACAACAACCGGCTCCTGTCTCTGCCGGCCTCGGTGGCCGACCTCCACAAGCTCAAGGCCCTCTGCCTCGCCGCCAACGACGGCCTCGGCCCCAGTCTCGCCAACCTGGGCCTGCCATCGAGCACAGGCCAACCACACCAGCCGCCGGCACAACAACGACATCTCTTCCCCGAGCTGTGCGTGCTGAGCCTGGAGCGCACCGGACTGGCCTCGCTTCCGCCCTTCGTGTGCCAGGTGGCCTCGTTGACCGCCCTCTCACTCGGGTTCAACTCTCTGACGTCCCTCCCCGAAGACTTCACCCGCCTACAACGGCTCAAGGTACACGCACGCACGCACAAGCGACACAGCACGAGCACGAGTTCCTGACCGTGCCGCGCGCGTGCGCACACAGACACTCGATCTCGGCTCGAACCTCTTTGCTGGTGTATTGCCCACCGCAGTCCTTGGCCTCGCCCAACTGGTTGAGCTCAGGTACTCGGCTCTCTTGTGTCGCGTGTGGTGTGTGTGGTGGTCCTTACTTACATGTAAGTCTACGGCCGACCAAAGCATCGACCACAACACGCTGAGCGAGCTGCCTGACGAGTTCGGCAGTCGGCTGTCGCGCTTGCGTAGCGTCAACTTGAGCGGCAACCACTTCGGCGAGGTGCCGCGGCAGATCATGGGCATGCCAGCGCTCGAGCAGGTGGACCTCTCGGCCAACTTCATCGTCGGCATCGACGATGACGCCCGGAAGGCCCTCCTCCGCATGCCGCGGCTCAGGCAGCTCGACGTGTCCGAGAACCCGATGGCCGAGCAGCCGCTGCCCGCTGCGCTGCAGGACCTCCTCACCAGCAGACAAGACCAGGATCAATAAATTAACTTGTATTACCACTGAACTGGTGATGATGCTGGTCACTGGTCGACGCGTGTTGCTTGTGCGATCTCTTCTGGCTTACAGCTGATCGTCGCCGTCGAGGGTGCTGGGGTCAAAGCCCACCACTCCTCTGCTCCGGGCCGCTCTGCGCTTGCGGACAGCCACCACCGCCGCCACGGCGATGATCAACAGCACGAATGCGATCGCCAGCGGTATCGCCACCGACACGCCGATGATGAGGCCCACATTATCGCCGCTCCCCCCTTGACCACCACTTCCTTCGTGGCCGCCCAGCAACAGTCCAAAATCTGCCCCCCCCCCGGTCATCAGCGATCGAGTCTGCGCCCAAGAACATGGCCAGGACGGCGCTTACCTGGGTCGAACAGCAGAGCGTCGTCGAAGTGGTTGAAGGTGAGGAGCAGCAACGAGCTGGCGACCTCTGCCGAAGCCGCCATCGACACGCGCGACGGGCTTTCTCCCGACTGCTCGCCAAAATTGAGCAGCCGCACGACGGTGCTGGCCTGGTCGGCCGTGGCGCCGGCGAAGTGGAACGTGGTCATGCCCGCCTGCGGCGTGTCGACCCATCGCGCGTAGCTCACGAACGGCGGAGAGATCCTGATCGCCAACCGCAGCTTCCCCGACCTGCGCGCAGCCCATGCAACGTCAACTCCCACTCCATGACGGCGCGCAGGAGAGCGATTGCGGTTACGTGGCATTCTTCCATGCCCACGAGCCGATGTTGAGGGAAAACTTGAGCAACGCTGGCGAGACCGTGAAGGTGTAGTTGCTCTCTGTGGCGGCCATTGGGAAGCCAATGTGAGAACGTGCGCGCCAAAGGCTGACGTGGTCGGGGACCGAACGAACCGGTGGTGATGTCGACGTCGGAGTCAAAGGTGTTGAAGAGGTATTGGAGAGTCGCGTTGTTTGTGCCATTTGTCGCCGCGCCGAGATGACTGGTGAAGGTGTACTCGCTGGTCTGGCCGCCTGTTGATGATCCATTCTTCTGCTCCGCCGTCCACCCCACTGAACACGCACACACACCAAGTGACGTCATTGATATCCGCTCGAGCGCAGGCTGACACGCCACGCACCTCCGCACACACACACGCACGCACGCACGCACGCACTCCGGTCACAATCGTGGCATACCGCCTTGGAGATCGATCGTGTCCAGCACGGTGTCGAGTGGCGAGATCTCTTTCAGACTCACCAAGTGAAGGTCGACGACCTCTTGTGTCCCCTGTCCCCCTCCCCCTCCCCCTCCTTGTTGTCGTCGTTGTCGCCACCAGCTCCCGGTCAGCAAACCAGCCAACGGACTCACAAGAGAGGCGATCGCCTTACCTGGCGATTGGCTGCTGCTGCTGCTGCTGATGGTGATGGCTGGCGTGGTGAGGTTGAACTCGGCCGCCACGACGGCCAAAGGGACTGGAACGGCCGCGCGAGTGGCCGAGATGTTGAAGATGTCCACCGCGGAGGACCACGTGGTCCAGTTGTAGCCTCCGGCGAAGATCGCCAGGCCGTCGACGGAGGCCGCTTGCAGGAAGTGGCGGGCCTGGGAGAGCGAGGCCGTGGTCCAGCTGTCCGACAGCGCGTTGTAGATGTCCACCATGGAGGAGGAGTTGCTGTTCGAGCTATCGAAGCCGCCGGCAAAGAAGACCGGGTTGCCGGCCGTGGTGGCGACCAGGTTCTGGCGGGCCTGGGCGAGCGTGGCCGTGGTCCTAGCGGTTGGACGACGCGTTGTAGATGTCGACCACCGCCGAGGAGCTCACGCCACTGCTGGCCCCTCCAGCAAAGAGAGCCAGGCTGCCGACCGAGACGGCCGCCAAGTCCCAGCGGGCCTGGGAGAGTGAGGTATACGTCCAGTTGCCGGACGACGCGTTGTAGATGTCGACCCGGTTGGAGATGAGCCCACTGTTGCCCCCGGCGAAGAAGGCCAGGCTGCCTAGCGTGGTCGCGGCCAAGCCGTAGCGGGCCTGGGAGAGCGGGGCGGTGGTCCAGTTGCCGGACGACGCGTTGTAGATGTCCACCACATTGGAGAGGACCCCAGAGGTAGCGGAACCTCCAGCGAAGAGGGCCAGGCCGCTAACCGAGGTAGCGGCCAAGAGGTAGCGGGCCTGGGTGAGCGAGGCGTTGGTCCAGAGGTTGGACGACGCGCTGTAGATCTCCACTCGGTCGGTGAAAGTGGAAGTCGTGCCGTAGCCTCTGGCGAAGAGGGCCAGGCTGCCTACCGAGGTCGCGGCCCAGCTGTAGTGGCCCTGGGGGAGCGATGTCTGTGTCCAGCTGCCGGAGGATGCGTTGTAGATGTCGACCACGGGGGAGACTCCCGAAGCGCTGCTGTAGCCTCCGGCGAAGAGGGCCAGGCTGCCTACAGTGGTCGCGGCCAATCTACCGCGCGCCTTCGCCAGCGAGGCAGTCGACTGCGTGGCGGCTGTGGGCGAGGGAGACGGGCGGTGAGTGAGGCCTTTATGATGAAAGAGACAGGGTGGTGCCGGGCCAAGCACCTGCGGGCAGTGGTGCGAGGAGTAGGCCCGCAACCAGTAGCAAGCCAAGCCTCCCTATCTTATCCTTGGGAGGGAGGAAACCAGGAATGCCCAGCACAAAGCCCGATACCGAAGCAAAACAAAAACACAATAATGAGGGCCTCTCTGAGTGGTCCACGTTGTCTCCGGTAGCCGTACCCCATACCAGTTTCACCTAAAGAAGTTCTTCTAGTTCACTCGACAAACCGAGCTCACTGACGATGATGTTCGGTGATGGTGGTGCTCACGGGTCGAGGGCGATGACGGCGGCGGTAAATGATGCCAGTTTCTGCTTCAGCGCTTGAACGAGACCGGACATTAGGGAAGGGTAGTCGCTGCCCGATTCGTAGATCGACAAGATGAGGTACAGGAGATCCGTATCGCGAACGCCTGCCACACTCCCGGTGCCGAGCCGACGATCATTAGGCACGCTGGTATCGTGCGTGCGTGCGTGCGTGCGTGCGTGCGTGCGGCTTTTACCTTTTGGCGTCTGGAGGCTCTTGGTGAGGGTGGTCATGTACTTGGAGGCGAACTTGTCCTGCGCCAGCCCGGCAACGTGTCTGGAAAGAGGAAGAGACAATGCCCCAATGCCTGAGCATTCATGCAGGCGAATGGGTTTAGGGCTTGGCTTGGAAGAGTACCTGGCGTTGCACGAAAAGAGCAGCGCGCCCTTGGAGTGACCGGGACTGCACTCTATGAAGTCCTCCCCGAAGCACGTGATCGTGATGTCCTCCACGATGTTGCCTCGTGGTGGCGAATGCCTGACCGTGAACGCTGTTGTTGGGCCGACCAGTGAGGAAAGCAGACGAGCAAATGGGCGAGTGAGTGAGTTACTGCGTGATTCCAGTGTGCGGGTGCGAAGCCCAAGCGCGGGCGGCGGGGGAAGAAAGAGGTGGGGCGCGGTACTGATTCCCTCGGGCACGAGCTCGAACGCGGCGACAATCTCGAGCACTCGTCGCTCCTCGTCGTCTGCGTCGTCGTCCGTCCCATCGCCGCGTTCTCCTCCATCGCCGCCGTCGGCCGAGTCGCCCAGGAGCGTCGCCAGCCCTGCCGCTGCCGCCGCGGCTGCCCCGCCGGCAGGAGCCGCACCACCCACCGATGCGCCGCTGATCGTGCTGCCGCCGCCGCCAGGCCCAGCGCTGGGCTTGCGCGGGGCCAGGCGCGAGGCGACCGAGTGCCAGCGGACTCGGAGGAAGCGTCGGAGGAAGGCGACGACGTTGACGTAGTCGTTGAGCTCGGTGGGCAGAACGCCAGAGTACTCGCTGCGTTCGTCGAGGGCGTGATCGAAGATGGCGAAGGCGCAACAGGTGCGGAGAGACCAGACCCCAGTACGCTGCTGCGAGGCGTCGAGCTGGCCGCCCACCCGGGTCTGGAGCGCGCCGTAGTGCTCATCGCGTCGCAGGTGGGCGCGAGTGCGGTCCTCGCGTCGCCCGTTCTTGAGGTCCTGCAGCAGCTGATCGAATCGCTGGACGCTCTTCTTGGCAGTTCGTCGGCGTGCTCGGTGCTGGCGCGGGTCTCTGTCTGTGCTGGTGCTGTGACGTCGATAATCGATTGATGAAGTAGCGGTGGATGAGGGTTGTGTGGGAGAGGGAGTGCTGGATGAGTAGGTGGAAGATGAGACTGGTGGAGGTCGCTGCTGCTGCTGGGCGGTTCGTGGCCGCGTGGCAGCCATTTCTTCCACATCTTCGAAGACGTGAACAAGATTCTCGAAGGAGAAGAGCGAGTCGAGCTTGGCTGCGAGGGCGAAAGCCCTCTCGGGCGAAGCAAGTGCCATCTTGCCCGTGTGGTAGCGCCTCAAGACTCGCAGCCTCTCCTCTTGAAATCGCAACACGTCCTCGAAGAATTTGAGCTCCAGTACGCGTTCTCGGTCGCCGTTTCCATCAGTGCCGGCTGATGGGACGAGGAACGAAGCAAGCTCCCCATAGGTTGCTATCTCATCCGCCCTCTGCCCACCGACGCCGCCGCCTGCGCTCGTGTCGTGGCAATCACTCTGCCATTCCTCGTCCTCATCGTCGCTGTCAATCACAAACCCCTCGAGATTGCGCTTGGGCAATCGTTGCTGCCTCTGCATTACCGCTCTCTCTGTCCCTCCGTTGCACAATTCGCCGCGAATCAATCGATCTACTGCTGTAAGATATATCTTCTGCCCCCGCCTGTTGGTTGGGCCTACAAAAAACAATAGCTCCTCGTTCATTGCAACCGGAATCCCAGGAATTCGCCGGTTTATTTTTACCGATGTACCCGATAACGTTCTGTGATATTTACGTCTAAAAATATAAATCTATACTTATGTTACATGCTGCCACAACGATATGTTGTCCCACATAGAGCAATCTTTATTATAATTCTCTCTTTTTTTTGGAATTTGGAATTGTACAAACAATGATACAACAAACACGTATCCTCCTCCACTCTCGAGGGGGTCTCGACAGACAGCGGCAAGCAGCCGCCCTCGTTCACGAGAACTCGTCCCTCTTCCCACCGCCTCCTTCTCCTCCCTCTTCTCCTTTTGACCTTGGCCTGCCCCCACCGCTGCGCTTCCCTCAACGCTTCGCTTGACCACCTCTTCGCTGTCCATGTTGGCGTGGGTAAAAGGAAGGGGCGAAGAGAGGCTTGACGAAGTGAGGGATGGAAGGCAGTTCGAGGGCGACACAGGACAGCCGACTCTTACGACGATTCTGTTGTGGATGGTGTCGTGATAATGTGAGTGGACACCGATGTCACACCGACTTGGAGTGAGGGCGGAAATTGTACCCAGCGACTCTTGGAGACGATCGCCAAGGTAGTTGAAGACGGCCTGGGAGCCGCCCTCAGTGATCTCCTGGGGGATGTCTTCCAGAGGGTTGTCGTCCATGCCGAACAGCCTGATGCGCAGAGAACCAAAGCGGTGAGCTGCAGGCGACCAATTATAAAGAGCCAGGAGATGAGGTCGCCATACCTCAGGTTATCGAGATTATAGAGAGTATCAGGCAGATCGTTGATGTCGTTGTCGTTGAAGGTCAGGACTTCGAGACCCTTCATGCTTCCCATCTCGGTCGGGAGTTCGGTGAGCTTGTTCTCGTCCAAGTTCAGCTCGGTAAGCGACAGAAGCTATTGGAGGGATGAAAGCGTCAGCGAAAGCTTTGCCTCACAACTAGTCGCTGCCCGTTTGGCTCGGATGGAGGACGTACGCTGCCAATTTGGGACGTGAGCGTTGTGAGCTTGTTGTAGTTGAGGAGGAGGCACGAGAGGCCAGTGAGCTTCCTGTGGTTCGAACGAATGTAGTCGTTAGACGGGAATACGATCGCAGTGGCGCTCTGGGTGGCTCGTACCCGATCTCCGGGGGCAACTCCTTCAGAAGGTTACCGCCCAGGTTGAGCTTCTTGAGCGAGGTCAGGTTGCCGATCTCAGCGGGCAACGAATTGAGCATGTTGTCGTTGAAGTCGAGCAGCCGCAAGTTCACCAGTTGCCCTGCATCATCATCATAATTGTGTTTTAAGAGGTCAGCTCGCCTCCTTGGTGGCACCCGAGTCCAACCACAACACATACCGATTTCGGGAACGAGGTTGGTCAGCTCGTTTGCCGACGCGTGAAGCTCGTGCAGGTTGGTGAGCATGGCAATGGAGGGGGTAAGCTTTGTGAGCTCGTTGCTGCTGATGTCGAGCACGCGCAGACCTATGAAGGAGGCCGTGGTGAGCGAAAGTGGGGACTTCAAAACGCAAGCCGGGCCACAGCGTCGGCGTACCCGGAAGCATCACAACGGATCCCAAGTTGGTCAACTGGTTGTCGTTCAGGAAGAGCTCCTCGAGCGACTTGAGCTGACCCAGCTCGTCCGGCAGCTCGGCGAGCATGTTCCTGCTGAGATAGATCTTGTGAAGGTTCTTCAGCTTGGAGATCTCAGTCGGAAGCCCGGTCAGCCTGTTGCCCTCCAAGTCCAGCTCCTCGAGCTTGTCCAGGTCGCCAATCTCGCGGGGCAGCTCCTTGATGTGGTTGTACTTGAGGTGGAGACGCTTCAGGCTCTTGAGACTGCCAAGACCTGTACCGGAGATGAAGCTTAGTCCGAAGAAAGATACAATTCTCCTGTACGTATGTGGCGAGTGGCGTACCCTGAGGAAGAGTCTCCAAGTTGTTGTACTGGATGTCGAGGTTCTCCAGCTTCTCGAGCTTGGCCACGGAGGCGAAGGAGCTGATGGAGTTGTGCTGCAAGTCGAGCACCTGCAGCATGGAGAGCTGACCCAGGCTCGCGGGCACTGCGGTGAGCTTGTTGTTGCGAACACTCAGCGCCTGGGATGTCAAAGAGGGTTGTTAGTTTGAGTGGAGGCCGCCCTGCAAGCAAGAGGCAAGCACGTACATCAAGCTTCTTGAGGTTTTTGATTTCGTCCGGGAGGTTAGTGAGCTTGTTGAAGCGAAGGAAAAGCTTCTTGAGCTCGACCAGGTTGCCAATCTCTGGCGGGATGGCCGTCAATTTGTTGAACCTGTTGCCGAGGATGGAATGCGATTAGATTGGAATGCAAATGAAGAGGAAAGGGGCAGCAAAACGAACCTGAGATCGAGCATTTGAAGATTTTTCAGTTTGCCCAGTTCGGGAGGGAGAGTCGAAATGCTGTTCTCGTTCAGGCCCAGCGCGGTCAAGTTGGTGAGCTTGCCTGTGACAAAGCGGACAGTGTGAGCAACTCAAGGTGCGGCCGTCCCATCACCAAGTTGTCGTACCAATGGCCGGCGGGAGGGCGGTGAGCTTGTTGTCGTAGAGATTGAGGATCTTCAAGTTGGTGAGAAGGCCGATTTTGTCGGGAAGGGTGGTCATCTCCAACCGGTTGAGATCGCACAGCTCCATAGTCTTACACACTTCAGCCCCCTCGGTGAGGTTGGCAAGGTCCTCGAGGGTGAGCTTCGTTTGCGAGGGCGCAGGCATGCGAGCGGATCCCTTCCTCTTGTCGCTCTTCTCGAGCTTTTGTCTGTTCTTCTTCTCCATCTTCTCCTTCTTCTTGCGCTCCTGTTCCTCCTTCTTCTGCTTCTTCTTCCGTTCCTTCTCCTGCTTCTTCAGTTCCTTGACCGAGGGGGCTGCAGCTGCAGGCGTCGCCTTAGGCGCAGTGGCCTCTGTGGTAGCCGCCGCCGCTGGGGATGGGGATGGGCTTGATGTAGCGATGGGGGTGGAAGCGGCAGTCGGTTTCCCGCCATTCTCCTTGGCCAATGCTTTCAATGGCTTGCTCTTCTCCTCTTCCTCTTTCCCTCGTCCATCCTCAGAGTCCGATTCGTCGTCTGAGACCGAGGCCTCCGAAGTCGAAGTCATTCCATCACCCCGCGACGCCTCATACTCCGCCAGTTTCCTCTTCCACTCCTTCTCCTTCTCTGCCAGCTCTTTCTTCTGTCGTTCGATTTCCTTCTTTTCCTTCAGCCATTCGGCCTCCCTCTTCTTCCATTCCTCCTCCGTCTCCGGCTTGTCGTCATTCATTGTGGCCCAAACCTACGCACCAAGGAAAGACACGTTAACATCGATCTGATTGATGATCACCCCCGCTCTCAAAAACACGCCATTTACTAGTAATTTCTACTCCAGCCCGTGTTGCCGAGCACTCGATTTGTTTTGAAGAATCCCCTCCCCCGTCCAAGCCTCCAACAAGGAGGTACGCAGGGTACCTTTAGGAGGTAGGTTCAATCTCTTCGTTCGATTCGTTGCTGGGGCTGGCCGTAAGCAAAAGGGGAAGGAGCACAACCGCGCAGACAAACACAACAACCCACTCGCCGTGCCCGTGCTCGCAAAAAGTGGGGTCCGCGCAACGGCCCCAATTTCCTTATTGGTCGAACTTTGGAAATTTCGCGAATCACGTGTGGGATTGGACCAGCCGAAAAGTTTAATTACTTGAATTCCCTCAAACCACCAAAGCAAAGAAGGAAAATGTACAGGAAAATTAAAGAAACGATTTATAATTCTTAAAAAAAACAATGCGAAGAACAATGCAACAAGCGCTGCGTGGCCGGGCTTGGGCTCGCGTACTGCCACTGACCACTTCGTCAAGCTCGGCGCGCCGTGCTTCGACGCTGGGCCGCTTTTCGCCAACGGTTGGTTCTCTTTCGCCAGCGGGACCTTCGTTTTTCGTTCTCACCTTTGGCTTGCGCACAGGAGCCGCTCGCCGTGGGGGACTGGTCGGAGACGCACAAGGTGTTCGACACGCCCGAAGTGGCGCAGTTCGCCGCGCTCTCGGAGGACATCAACCCGATCCACCTTGACGCCGGTGCCGCCCTCCTCATGAACTTGTGTTCATCTCACCTCGCCCTTCTGGTCCTGCCCGCCAAGTAGCACTGCGTGGTGCTCACAACCCGCTCCTTCACCCAGCCTACGCCGAAAAGACTCGCTTCGGCGCTCGTATCGTGCACGGCATGCTCTCCGCCTCCCTCTTCTCGGGCATCCTCGGCAGCCAGATACCTGGTACCCGCGCCGATGCTGCACTACACAACATCGTGTTGCTGCTACCATCGCCTACTTCGTCGGACTCGCATGCATCCACTTGTGGCGAAATGATAATGATGTGATGTGTGGCAGGTGCCATCTACGTCTCGCAGAGCCTCTCGTTCAAGGCTCCGATCTACGTGGGGGAGAAGGTGACCGCCAAGGTGGAGGTCACGGCCATCCACCCCTCCAAGCCCTTCGTCACCTTCACCACCAAGTGTCTCAACACCAAAGGTCCCGACCCCACAACGCCGGCGCGGGGCGCCCTCGACTTCTTCACTGACGCGGCCTTGGTCGTGGGGTCCCACGCCTGCAGGTGGAGTGTGCATTGACGGCGAGGCGGTGGTGTACATTCCCCACCAACACAAGAACAGGAACAAGGACAAGAGCGATGACGACAAGCGAGAAGAATGAGAGGCCTCCCCGGGCTGCTCCGAACGCAGCAGCCCGAGCCAAACACAAACGGGGGAGGTCAAACCGAGAATATATTCTTCTTCTTCCTCTGCCGTGTGGCTAGTTCGGTCCTCTAGGAGTCGTTTGTGGCCGCAACGCCGGAGCCACCAGCGATGATGGCCTGCACCGAAGGGTTGCGCGGCGCCATGTCCCTCTTGAACGCCCTGTCGTAAGGTCACAATCACAGAAGAGTCAGCAAAGGCCAGCAGCAGAAGAAGAAGGAGAAGGAGATGATGATGACGAAGCGAATGCGGAGACTAAGGAGAGGCGCACCTGCATACGTCCCAGTAGTGGGGGACTCCTCTCTGCTTGAGGAACTTCCTCGCGTCCTTGTCGCTGGGGAAGACGTCCACTTGGAAGTTCTTGAAGGCGGACTTGAGCACGGTGCCCTCCCACACCAGGTCGCAGAAGTTCTGCTGCCGCTCGACCTTGGGCTTCTCCGCCTCCTTCTCCACCTCCATGCCCTCGGCGCCCTCGACCTCCTCAGGCTTGGTGTAGTCGTTCCAGTCGATCCTCCGCATCATCAGCTTCTTGTATCTTTCGATCGCCTTGGGTCCGCCCTCCACCAGCACCAGGCAGCAGCCACGGTAGAGGACAGCGCAGCCCGTGAGGAAGTTCTGCTGCGCGTTGACGTCCACTTTGTACCTGTGCACGCCGCGCCCGGCCGTTAGCAAAACCGACACGAGCTTAACCACACATACAAGCATAGGGCGGGTCGACGCACTTGTGCCTCTCGTCGCTCAGGTTGGTGACTCGGAAGAGCGCGACGTGGGTGATGAGGCTGGTGTCCTCCTTGAGCTTCTTTAGCTTCTTGAGCCGGGCCTGCTCGGGCGTGAGCTTCCTCTCCTGGTTCCTCGCGTCGTGGGCCTTGGCTCGCTCCTCCATCTCGGCTCGCACCATCTTCTCGATCTGGGTCGGGTCCTGTACGGCCTCGGTGGTGAGCACCTTCATCATGTTGGAGATCTTCATGCGGTTCTTGGGCGCCGGGTCGAGGCCGAGCAGGACGCGCTCCTGCTGCTCCCGCTGCTTCTCCGCTCGCGCCCTCCGCCGCATCTTCTTCTGCTCCGCCTTGGTGAGCTTGAGCGGCATCGGCCCGGGCGGCGGCTTCTCGGTGGGCGGCGCCAGCGCGACGGGATGCTCCACAAGATGCGTGATGCGCCGCTCGTTGATGTTGCTGCTCACGGCCGCTTCGTCGTAACCATCCACGGCCTTCTCCTTCCCCTTTCCCTCTTCATCTACCACCACCGCCATGTCGTCCTTCTCCTCGCCCTCACGCTCGGCCTTCTTCTTTTTCTGCTCCTCGTCGGCCGACGTCGATTCGTTGCCGTAGCGCTCCTTGTGGAGCAGCAGCGGCGCGTCCCACCACTCGACGTCGGGCACGGGTTCGTCCTCGTTGTGGATGATCTCCTCGGCCTCCTTGCGCAGCGGCATCAGCGACTTGTCCCGCGGCATGTCGCTGTCGGCGCCCTCGTCGGCCGCGCCCATCGAGCTCTCGAGCAGCTCCTTGGCCAGCTTCGTGCGCATGCGCTGCGCCTTCCGGACGTAGGTGCCGGCCTCGACAAAGTTGAACGCGCGGCGCGGGCGGGTGACCTTGGGCGCACGCATGCGCGGGTCGAAGTAGGGGTTCTTGGACGGGTCGGTCTCGACGACGGGCGACTCGAGCTTGAACAGCTCCTCGCGCTGCACTCGCTTGTTGATGGCCAGCGTGGCCACCACGGGCGCGCGGCCGGACGAGATGACGCGGCCCTGGTCGTCGATCTCTCGACCCTCGGCATCGAGACGAAGAGGGCGCGGGCCAGGGCCACCAGAGCCGGCGATGGGGAGGGGGGTCGGGGTCACCAACGCGCCGGGAGGGAGGCGACCCTGGAGAGCGGCCAATTTGGCGTTGATTTTGCTCTGGATCTCGGCCATGACCCTGGCCTTCTCGTCCTGTGCTGAAGCGCCGGCGCCAGCAGGGGCGAGCGCTCGCACGGGCTGCTGGCCGAGGGGTGCCGCCGGCATGGAGTGAGCCTCCTTCTGCTCCTGGGCCTTCTTCTGCACCTCCACCTTGAGCTTCTCCTTCATCGCACGCAGGGCATCGAGATTCAGGCCCGGAAGGATTGAGGCCTTGGGCTTCGCCGCATCAGGCGCAGCAGCGGGAGTAGGCTGCGGGGCCGGTTGGGGAGGGGCGTTCTCAATTTTCGATCCGTTTTCTACATCGACCTTCTTCCCTTGGTCGCTGCCCCTGTCGTCCGTTTTGTGTCGCTTCTCCTCCTTCCTTCTGCTGTCCCGATCTCGGCTCCTTTCTCTGCTGCCCCTGTGCTTTCGATCCTTCCTGTCCCTGTCCCCATCACGATCTTTATCATCCCTCCTCGATGACCGGTGTCTATCCTTGTCCGATGATCTGCTACTGTGTTTGCCGTCTTCATCACGCTTCCTCTTCGACGAGGAAGA
>CDFN01060204.1:0-20230 GCA_000826445.1 Acanthamoeba quina | reverse complement strand
CGGCTGCACCCTCACGACGATGACCTCCTGGAAATGACGGGCCATTGCTAGGACGGCACAGTTTCAGGCCAACCTCACTCAGCACTATTTCCACAACCACACAACCACAACACGAGACCTCACCGCAAGCAGCCAAGAACACCACGCCCCTACACGTCCACAATGAGTCCTCTCCTCCCTATCTTCGTTCTGGTCATCCTCACTCTACTAGCGCTTATCGTTCCTGGTACCTCCCCGCCCTCACCCTTTGTTCTGAGTTCTTGGCTCAGGCTCTCTGTCAGTGACCCTCGGCCAGGTCAGCTGCACCCTCTATGTGGGTGCCGCGTGCAGCTCGACAGACATTGTCGCCTCGACCGATCTTCAGACAGTCCAGGACCTCCTCCAGATCCAATACACAGCCAACGCCCTCTTTGGCGCCAGGTAGAGCGCTAGCTCCCCTCGCACGTGGCATTTGCCAAGGTCCAATGGCTGACCATTGCGCCTTCAACAGTTACAATTGGAGCAATGGGCTGACATTGGTGACTGCGGGGCAATCGGCCTCGGTGTCATACATCATCTACGACCCGGCCTACTTGCCTACCTCGTCTAAGAAGATTGAGATCAACGGCATCAACAACAACGTGATGTCCACCTTGTGTGCCACTGAGGCAGGACAGGTGACGATCACGGTAAACTTCACCGCCTCGTGCCCGTCGCCAACACCATCACCCTCGCGCACCCAGTCTCCCACCCCCTCCATCTCGCGGTCGGCCTCGCCCACGCTCTCCACCACGCCCTCCATCTCCGTAACCCCCTCGGCGACCCCCTCCATCACTCCCTCCATCAGCGTGTCCCCTTCTCCCTCGACCTCCTCCTCCAACTCTCCCTCCGCCAGCCCGACGTCGTCCATTACCCCGACCAGCTCGCCCACGCCATCGGTCACAGGAAGCGTCACCCCGACCCCGTCGCCCTCGGCCACGGCCTCAGTGTCGCTCAGCCCGACCGCCTCAATCTCTCTGTCGCCCACACCCTCGGTCTCGGTCTCCAACTCTCCCACGGCATCACCTACGCCGTCACCCACCTCAACGCCCACCCCCTCGGTGTCGCTTTCGCCCACCGCTTCGATTTCGCTGACGCCGTCGCCGAGCCTCACACCCACGCTCTCACCCACTAATTCGCCCACGAGATCGCGCACACCGAGCAACTCGCCCTCCAACTCGCCGTCGCCTTCTATCACCCCTACAATCTCGGTCACACCATCCATCACGCCCACTATCTCAGTTACGCCGTCCACAACAGCGAGCAACAGTGCGTCCCGCTCGCCCACGCGAACGCCATCCCCGACCCGCTCGCCTACCCGCTCGCCCACCCCAACCATCTCCACAACGCCGTCGAACTCGCGCACACCATCGGCAACCCCCTCAATCTCGCCAACGCCCACCACCACCCCTACCAACAGCCCCTCTAACTCGCCTACCTCGTCAGTCACACCCACCAATACCCCCACACCTTCACCCACTCCAAGTGTGACCACTACTCCCACCCAGACGCCCACACAGTCGCCCACATCCTCTACCACACCCACCCTGTCGCCGACCAGCTCGCCCTCGCCTTCGACCACCCCTACCATCTCAGTGACACCGTCAGTGACGCCCACCACAAGCATCACTCCAACCTCTACCCCAACGTCCAGCCCTACACCTTCCATTTCTCGCTCGGCCACTCCTTCACCCAGTTTGACGCCCACCAACTCGCGGACACCGACACCGACGCCCACCTCGACGCGGTCGCCCACCCCAACGCGGTCGCCCACCCCAACCACCACGCCCTCCACCACGCCGTCGCTGTCGCCTACGCCCTCTACCACCCCTCTGGTCGATGGCCAGTGCCTTCAGAGCTTCTCCGCCGACTACTCCAACAGCGCCCCGTTCACGAGCCTCGGCACCGTAGACGACGTACGCCACCACCTTGCAACAACCAATTTGTGTGATCTAACGACCCATGCTTATACTATCATAGTTGTGGTACGAATTGAACTGGAGGATGAGCGAGGCCGCTCCCTCGCCGGGAACTATGTTCAACATCTTCATCACAAATTTCACCACGAGCGCAACCTCGGTCCAGTTCTCCTACCTCCTCTACTTCTCGCCACCGCAGAGCCAGACCCTCATCTCCTCCAACATCTACTCCGTGAGCTACTACTCGCTGGCGTTCATCACCGATTCCAGTGCGTGCTACCCTCACCGCCTTCCCCCCCTCTTCAGTGTTGCTGACGTCAGACATTTTGGTTGATGCCGCAGGTGATTCGGATTCTACGGTGCTAACGACCAAGTACTCGGTGAGTCGCTGCTGGGTGCCCCCATCTCCGTCGCCTACCCCGTCAATAACGCCGACCAGATCGCCGACACCGTCGGTCACCCCCTCACAGACGCCGACGCGGACGGCCTCGCCCACCCCGACGCCCACCGCCTCACCCTCCGCCACTCTCACCCCCACCACGACGTCCACTTCCTCTCCCACGGCTACCCCTTCTGTGTCCCAATCTCCGCCCACGTCGACACCAACCACGACACCGACTCCTTCGCCCTCCGCGACGCCCACGCCATCACCCTCGCCCAGTGTTACAGGGACTCCGAGCCCTACGCAGTCGCCCACTCGGTCGCCCACGCCGACCGTGACACCGACCATTACGCCGACGGTGACTCCTACGCAGTCACAGACGAGCTCGCCCACGCCGAGTGTGACTCCCACAGTGACGCCGACTGTCACGCCCACCCAGTCGCCGACATCATCGCCCTCACCTTCGGCCACCCCCACACCTACAGTCACTCCTTCCCCGTCGCCATCATCTACCGCGACAGTTACGCCGACGCCCTCCCGCAGTGCAACGGCTTCGCCCACCAGCTCCTCTACTGTGACGCCCACTCCGACTCC
Organism: Acanthamoeba quina; assembly: GCA_000826445.1. Classification (NCBI taxonomy): domain Eukaryota; phylum Discosea; order Longamoebia; family Acanthamoebidae; genus Acanthamoeba; species Acanthamoeba quina. The sequence goes on along the minus strand of CDFN01060204.1, from coordinate 17,317 downwards.
CACCGCCTCGCCCACCGCCTCGCCCACCACAACTCCCACCCAGTCGCCCTCCTCCTCAGTATCGCCCACCGCCTCGGCGACACGGACTCCAACGCCATCTCCCACCTCCTCGGTGACACCCACTTCGACGCCCAGCAACTCGCCGTCGCCGTCGCCCAGCATTACCCTCACGCCCACAGCCACTCCCTCCCAGTCGCCCTCGCCCTCGGTCTCGCCCTCATCTTCGACTTCGCCTACCTCGACCCTTTCTCCCACGCCCACGATGACTCCTACTTCAACGCCTAGCAACTCGCCTTCTCCGTCGGCTAGCGCGACCCTCACACCCACCACGACTCCCTCTCAATCATCCTCCCCGTCAATCTCGCCGACCTCATCTGCGACCTTGACGCCGACGCCATCCCCCAGCTCCACGACGTCGCCGACCAGCTCTGCGACTTCCACAGTGACGCCTACTTCGACGCCCAGCAACTCGCCCTCCCCGTCGGCCAGTTCGACCACCACGCCCACCACGACTCCTTCCCCGTCTCCCACCGCCTCGGCTACGCTGACGCCAACGCCTTCACCCAGCGCCACGGCGTCACCGACCGTATCGCCCACCACAACGACCACTCCCACCGTCACCCCGTCGTCCACTTTCACGCCCTCGAACTCGCCATCGCCAACACCGAGCCAGCGGCCCATTGCAGTGTCTGAGTCCAGCGGGGACGGGATGACCGTGGGAATCGCTGCAGGCGCTGCCATTCCTCTGGCCCTCATCTCACTGTGCTGCTGCTGCCTCGTAGCGGCGGCCGCGATCGCATTCCGCCGACGCCGACGAAAGGAGGAGGAGGAAGAGGAGGAACCGGAGGAAAGTGATGTGGAGAACGGTGCAGGCGTGCCCCAACCCGTGCTGACCAGCGCCATCAACAACACCAACCTCTTCTCCGCGACCCACACCTTCACCAACCAGCTCTTCGCCGGCACCGACCAGAACCTCGAAACCACCTGGTGAATGAATGTACCTCCCCTTTCTTGTAGCACATAAAAACGGCCAGTCGACGTTTATTATCATAAAAGGAAAGATAGTGCCGTTTGGAAGAGAAGCCCAGAATATCAGTGTTATTGATGGGCATCTTGGAACTCCAAACCAAAAGATAAGATAAGATTGAAGAGGAGAAGAGCAAGTGTCTTGTAAGAGAGGAGGAGAAGGACTCAAAGGAATGGAGTACAGATTGGTGGTACTGGGACCGGGTGGCGTTGGCAAGTCGGCGCTCACCATCCAGCTCACGCATCAAGAATACGTGGACAGCCACAACCCGACCATCGAGGACTCGTATCGACACGACGCCGAGATCGATGGGGAGGCGTGCCGGTTGGACATCCTCGACACGGCGGGCCAGGAGGAGTTCGTGGCGATGCGCGACTCCTACATGAGCGAGGGGGAGGGGTTCCTCTGCGTCTACTCCATCACCGATCGCAACAGCTTCGAGGAGATGGCGGGCTTTCACAAGCACATCTCGAGGGTGAAGAACGAGCTTCATGTGCCGATGATACTGGTGGGCAACAAGTGCGATCTCGCCCCCGAGAAGAGGGTGGTGTCGAAGGAGGAGGGCGAGAAGCTGGCCAAGACCTTCAACTGCCCGTTCCTCGAAGCCTCGGCCAAGGAGCGCATCAACACAGAGGAGTGCTTCTTCAAGGTGGTGCGGGAGATTCGCAAGTACCGACAGGCGCGTGGGTGGACCGACAAGAAGAGGTCCAAGCCGACTAAAGGGTGCTCCCTCTACTAGTAAGCGGACTCCTTTGCCCCCCCCCCCCCATCTACAAATCTCTCTTCAATCTCATCTCCTCTCTTCATCTTCGCAATTCCTGTATTTCATTCATCTCAATCGTCTCATCCTTGCCATCTCATCTCTGTGCTGTTGTTTTCTTCTGTTTCTTGAAATCATAAATAAACACCAACACCAACAACCAGTGGTGGTGGTGTCCTTCAAAACACCCATCCAGCTGTCCAGAGCCCATGGGCGGCTGCCCCTAGTCGATGAAGATGTTGTTGAAGTAGGTCGAGCACAGTTTCCGCACCTCGTCTGTGCGCACATTGTGAGTGGATCGCACACGCGCCCACCCGCACACGCGGCACGGGACGAAGCAGGGTGGGAGGACGGACCGTTGATCTCGAGGAGGTTGGCGTTCTTTTGGTCGAAGATGACGTAGAATTCCCTCTGATCGGACTTGCGGCCGACCACCCAGCCGTCATTCTGCGTGCGCACCATCAGCTCCGTCACACACTCGGTCGCTCTGAACGCACGCACCGCACACGAACGCCATCAGTTTACTGTGGCAGGCGCATACGCGCTTGTGTGTCGTCCATGAGAGCTACGCACTTTTCAAAGTCCGCGTGCATGTCGTTGAGAATCTTCATGTGCTCTCGGGTGATGGAGAGACCTAGCCGGATGAAGGAGAGGAGCGTAAGCATCCTTGGCAAGAAAGGAAGAGGTCGGAGAGGGAGGGAGTACCCTTCTTCTTGATCGAGGTCTTGAGGGCCAGGTTCATGTGGTTGAAGTAGATGTAGCGGTAATCATCAGCGTAACTACGTTCCAAGATGGTCTGGCTGTCAGCAATGGCCTAAAGTGTGGGCACCACGTGCGCGTGTACCCTTGCTTCTTGGTCCAGTGGTCGGTGAGGATGGGGGTGAGGAATTCCAGCTGTGGGGTGACGAACGTCCGGAGCTCGGTGAAGAAGCGCGCATCCAACTTGGTCGCATCCCTGACCAGGAACAGGCACGTCGTGTCCAACATCTGCCATCCCCCACACATATGGTCGGTGGCGACGTCGACGGCGCCAACGCAGTACAGGCTCTTGCCGTACCTGGAAGATGATGAGGTTGTAGAAATCGCCGTCGCCGGCGGTCTGCGCCTGCTGCTGGCCGTTGCTCGCGGTGTGATATTGGTGCGGGCTTGCGTGCCATATCCGCCAAGTGTCAGCTCAGGGAGGGAAGGGCGTGAAGGGAGAGAGCGTAAGAAAGAGTTGTGTTACCGGGACAGCTGAATGCGGGGGCAATGCATGGGCAGACTCGCGACCGTAGGCTGTACGCCCTGCGGCGCTTGCATATAGCCGTCCCACTTGCCGTCAAACAAGCACCTGCCCCAATAGAAGAGGGCCGACATGTCAGCCAAACGTGAGAGCCACCAACCACGGAGTGAAGGGATCGGGTACTTGAGGAAGAAGTAGGGCACGGCGTTGGGTTTGCTTGTGGGCGAGACGATCTATTACGCACGTGAAGAAGGTGATTTTAGTGTTTTAAGACGTGCGCGACCATTTCGTTCGTCAAGGTATCACGGCCTGTAGCTACAGGCATGCGAGGAGGAAGGAAAGGAGGCACACCGGCCAGACTTGCTGCTTGGGGTCCTTCCACTTTTTGAAGGGCGGCAGCAGGTGGTTCACCAAGTAGTGATACCTAGACGAACGGAACGGTTGTTGGTCCTTATTGTCAGCGACAAGAACCACTACACGGAGGTGTAGTCAACGTACATGGTGCGCATGTCCTCCTGCTCCAATCCACTCCAAACCAGGTGATCTCTGCACCCGTGAACCCGGGGCGGGTTAAATGAGAAGCCAGGCGAAAGCTGAAGGGGAAGTGGAAGTGGAAGCGAAGTGGAAGGACTTGGTAGGTACCGATAGAGGAAGCACGAGTACTCGATGCTGGGGAAGTTGTTCTCGGTCCAATTGACGAACGACTGGATCCGCAGGTACACGTTCTTGTCGACCGGGAGGAAGTGAACGCCGTCGAGAGCGGAGAAGAGGTCGACCGTTTTGAAGTTGATGGTGGGCGCGTAGTGACCGAAGAAGTCGGAGAGCTTCTCGCGTAGCCCGTCCTCCTTGCTCTCTCGGACGATCTGAGCCATGCTCCCATTGAAGAGCTGGTGACGGACCGGGACGCGTCAGTCCTAACGCAACACGCACACACCGCACAAAGGTGGTCGTACGCGGAAGGTCTTGTAGGCCTGCTCGACCACCCTCTGGAGCGTGGCATCAGACAGTTCTTCGCTTTCGTATTCGTTTGTCGTCACGCCGTCCTTCACGCGCGCTGTGGCCGGATTGTTGGCCGCCTGCGCAGGCCAGCACACACGCCGCACCCAAAGGCAGCAGAAGCGTTTAGGCACTGCGCGGCGCAGGGAAGGGTACCCTGAAGGAGAAGGAGGAGAGCAGATGTGCACGTACCAGGACCATCCAAATGTCGGGCTCGCACTCATAGAAGGCCTGTCTGGTCTTCTCTAAATGCACGGCCTCACAGGGTCGATCCTTTGAAAAGGTCCTAAAATGCACAAAAAGGCCATCTGAATAATGGAAGGGCATGGAAGATGATGGTGGGGAAGGACTGCACCTTGTGAAATTAATGAGGGCCTCGCTCAGGCCAATGTCGGATTGCTGGCGATTGAGCGGGGTAGAGGGAGGCCAGTAGTAGAGAATCTTTTCGTGTTCTGTCTCTTCCGTCGGCCCCAGCCTCGGATCAAACACAAAGAACCGCGCCAGACTGCTGCCCACGAAGCTCATCCTTCAATCCTTCGCCTCTTGAGATTATCCGTCGCTGTTTCTTTTTCGTTTTCATTTTTCTCTTGGGCGAAAAGAAAAAGAAAAAGAACAAAAACACAAGCCCGCGGGTCAGGTCTGCATGCTTGTGGTGCCGCGTAGTTGGAGTTCGAAGGCAGAGAGCTGCTTGAGGAAGCCGACGTTGGGCTTGCTCACCGGTCGCTTGGCGCGCACGAAATCGTGAGCCTCTCGCAGCGACATTCCCTACAAGGACGGGGTGCCCATTACATGGTGAGGAACGTCGGTCACTTCTGGCCACGCGCAGGACAACTCATGAGAGATGAAGGAATGAAGGGTGTACCTCTACTTTCATGAGATAGGCGATGGCTATCGTCACGCTACGGCTGATGCCTAGACAAGAAGGTAAGGAAAAAGAAAACATGATCAGGAGTCGGGCGCTTATGAGTTGGGCGAACCTTGGGCGCAATGCACGAGCACAGCTTGCGAGTGTTCCTTTGCTTTCTCTGCAAGCCGAAACGTAGAGGCGGTGAGCAAATCTCAGAGGCTGGTGCTGTTGCCCAGCGCGTACCAATGAACGTGATCGACGTATCGAAATAGCTGGCGATGTTGTCGCAGTAGTTGTCCAGCACCCCAATCCTGGTCGTCACCCGAGAACATTCGGCCTTAGTCACAAGCACAACACACGCAGACAGCAAGCGGTGGGAACTCTCGCGCACCTCAAATATTCGTCGATCTTCACATCTGGAAAGAGGATGCTCGCCATCGGTTCCTCGATCACCTCCTCTTCCTCCCCGTTTTGCTCGGGTGGTGTTGCTGGAGAAGAAGGTAGCGGCGATGGCGATGAAGTCGGTGTCGGTGTCGGTGTCGGTGTCGGTGTCGGTGTCGGTGTCGGTGTCGGTGTCGGTGTCGGTGATGGTGGAGATGTCGATGAGGTATCGCTCTTGGTGCCCTCACTCCGTTCTCCGCCGTCTTCGTCTTCTTCAGTGGCACGCTCGATCCGTCGTCTCTTCCTGGGTCGCTTCTCCCAAAGGTTGATACGATCGGGCGTGCAGTTAATAACGCGCCCGATGCGCAGGGCCTTGAGCGCCAGAGGGTTGCACGCGGTCTCGTAGTCGCCCAGGTACAGGAAGTCGTCGACCAGCTTGCTGGGCCACTTGCACGGGTTGCACTTGATGTACTTGGACGCTGACGCCAGCGAGCGCACCGGGCGCGCTGCCGGAGCTTTACAACCCTCCACCGTGCACGCTTCGTTCGTACACGCTGAAGAAGTGGTAGTAGTGGAAGAGGACGATGTAGTTGATGGTGCAGAAGATGAGGGTGGTGTAGACGAAGGTGGAGATGGCGAGGCGAGTGAGGAGGCGAAGGGGACTTTCATATCGCGCGGCATGCTGGCGTAGTACTCCTGGATCTTGCGGGTGGCGTCCCGGAAGAGCGGTTCCTCACGCTTGGCAGTAACGCTCGAGACGCACAGATAGGGATATTTCTTCTTGAAGCTCACGAATCCTCCTGTGTGCCAGCAATAGTAGACAGGGGTGAGTCTTCCCTAGAGAAACAGGAACTAAGATCAAAGCCAACTGTAGTACCATCGATAATCCAGATGGCGACGATGTGCTTCATGCCCGGCGCGTTCTTGATGACATCGGCGAATTCCAGACCTGGAGACGWTGGTGAGCCATATGACAGGCGAATGGCTGGAGATGGTGGCGTACCCTTGGAGTGACAAGATCGRGTTGAGGTGGGCGAGACGGGCATATCGGCCTCTTCGGTTAGGGGATCGTCGAGATCGGTGACCACTACTACACGAGTAAACCACTGCCAGCGACCCAGTGTAAAGTGCATGATCAGGACTCCTGATCATGCATGACAAGAACAGACGCAACGGCACAAGTGAACTACTACGTCGTCACTTACCGTTCGCTCGAGCCTGCGCATTTCCTTGTAGAACCGGATGGCCTTGTGCCGCTTCGACTCTGCACGTACCAAAAGAGAAAGGGACGACGTCCGCGTTGGCTATTGCGCTGCTTTGCGTAAGCCATGGGAGAGTGAGTGTTTGCACGAACCTGCCTGGTCAGTGCTGAAGGGGAAGTGCACGGCGCCGCGCACGTGGCACCCACGAAAGTCCTCGGCGGACCGGATGTCAACCACCAGCAGACTGGGCCGAACGGCAGGCACCACGCGAATCGAGTGATTAATTACCATTCATTTATTATTTAATTATTTGCAGGTGGATGGGCAAGGCGTACTCTTCATAGCAGCAGGCGATGAGATCGTAGAACCCATCCGGGCTCAGGGATGTGCTCTTGCGAGCCTCCTCCTCGTCTTCTGCCAACATGATCGGCGTAAGAGAAGCGCCGTCTGCACCACTACTTGCAGGAGGAGACTCAATTGTGTCCACAAGCCGCCACGCACTGAAATCGACCGAACGAGATGATGCGCACTTGCATCCAAGGAAAAATAAAGAGAAAATTGAAATCAGATGAGAAAACAAAGAGAAACAGGTTCTTCATCCCAGATCAGATGGATGAGAGGGTGATTCAGAGCTTGATGGCTGTGATGCGAGGAGGGGCGGTGGGAAGTGGCGGAGCAAGTTCCGAGCCGGGACGGCAACCGCAGCAACCACAGCAACAGCAACTCGCGCCGCCAACACAGCAGGCCTATCTACAGCAACAGCTGGCGTTGCAGCAATTTGCAGCGCTGCTGACGGCATACCCTTCTCTCTTTGCCAACCTTGATCCCCAGACCGCGCTGCAATGGCAGGTACGTAAAAGAGCTCAATCAATTCTTCAGTCTTCCGTGGTGCATTGTTCACTTTTGCATCGCCAGCTTGCGGCGGGAATGCTGCCACTCGATCAGCTGCAGCAGCTGCAGCAACTCGTGCCGCCAACACAACAGCAAAGCCACGAGCAGCAGCAGCCTTCGCTGATGGACATTGACCTCTCCCGGCCGACAACGCAGCACTACTCAGCAGCTACGGGAAAGCGAACGAACGAGCAACAGCAGCACTACGGCCACCAACCACCTCCGTCGCACCAACCCCACCAGCAGTCTATCCTACCTCGTCTTGAGCCTTACACCAGTTCCCCCGCCTCCGCACCGTCGACTTCCTACTCACCCCACCGCTCCGCCGCCGCCTCCTCTTCATCATCAAGCGGCAAAGCCACCATCAACCCATCACAAACGCCTTCTTCGTCATCTTCCTCCTCTTTGCAGCCCGTTGGTTCGCCCTACGCCTTTCCACCAGTCGCCTTCGCCAGCCCACCCTTCCCCATCCCCAACCCCGAGCAGTTCCTCCTTCAGCACTTTCATGTACAGCTTTGTCCGCCCAAGTGAGACCACATCTCATCACGTTCGCTTGAACCTCAAGCTCTCGTCTTGTTGTTCCGAGGGCGGGCGGTTCCCGCCATTTTTGATGCGTTGGTTTTTCACCTGCAAGTCGCGAGATCTTTTAGAATCGATTCTGGAGGCCAGGAGCTGCGTCGGTGTGGATGGAAGGAGCATGGGTGAAGGCCGAGGGAGAGGCAAATGATGGGAGGGAGTGCACTAAGAAGAGAAAGCGCGAGGACGATGCGGACGACAGCGATCGATCTGCGGGTCTCTCGAGTTCTGCGTTTCATTCTTCCCCGGCCATAATCGCAACTGATCCGTTCCCGCCTGGTACCGTCCTACATGTTTCTTCTGCTCCAGTTTCCTTCAATTAACACAATTTAGCAGCAGATTACACCAACGCCAAGATTAAACGTGAAAATGAAGGCACTGCAATGATCCCTTCAGTGCCACCTGCTGCCCCAGAGCACAGCCAAGAGGCCACCGCGGTCCAAGAGCCGGCTGCGGCGCAGGAGCACGGTACGCCAGAGGAGCTTGCCAGGGGCAGCACCAGCGACGGAGGAGGGAAGAAGAGCAAACGGCGGAAGCACCGCGACAGGTTGCAGGACCTCCTCGACGGCGGCTACTGGCGACCAAGGTCCACCTTCGACACAGCCGAAGGAAGCGAGCGCGAGCTGCAAGAGCGAGCAGAGGCCGAGGTGGACGATAGGGACGAGCTGACGATCGTTCGCGAACAGAAGAGGCAGAGGAGGGAGGAGAAGGGCAAGGAGAGGGTGAAAGAGAGCCAAGACATCAGCCGCGATGTCACCACTGAGGTGAATGCGGCCCTGCCTGCGGCAACCGGGTCCAGCACCGGTCCAGAGGCTGAGCTGTCCGAGGGTGACAGCCTGGACGACAGCGACACCGATCGGGGACGCTCGCAGTCCACGCATGCCACAACGAGTGGAGAGAAGGTCGCGGTCAAGTACATCGACGGCGGGCTCGATGGCGACTACTGGAAGGTATGTGGCTACCTCCCACTCTATTTACCTGCGCGCTGCCCACTGATGATTTTTCGAACCACAGACGGTGAGCAGGACACGAAAGGCGGCCATGAACGACTTCCGTTGTTGGAGAATGTTCGGCCTCGACGACGACGAAAACGAGAGGGACACTGAGTTCGTTCCCGGAAAGCTCATGTACACGCGCGGTAAGCTTTACGACACTCACCTTCACCGCCTGTAGCGAGGATGCTCGCTTTCTCAACTGCCACATGCACGCTCATCATGCAGAGGACATGGAAATCAGCGAAGAGAGCTCGGACTGGAGCGACCCCGACAACAACATCACTGTCCGAAGTGACGTGGCGATGCTGCCTGGCGGAGAAGCTGATGCAGAGGGCGAGGAGGAAAGCTTTGACGAAGCCGAAGACGACGGTGACGCGGATGGGGAGAGCAGGGGAGGAGGCCAAGCGCAATTCAGCCCTCGGAAGGGAGCGACCGACAAGCGCAAACCCGTCAGGCTCAAGATCCGCACCATCGGCGGCGTTCGCGGTATCGACTTCTTTTGCCGTAGCAGCATTCAAGTGTGGTAGGTCGATCCTTTGTCCGTATGGGACATGCGCACCATACTAAAACTCCAGCGACAGGTCCGCGGACAAAGTTCGAGCCTGGGTGCAGCGGTACCAGAATCCAAACGGATATTACTACCGCCTCACGGGTACCTCTCACCCACCATCTCCATAGGTTGACGGATCTGGACGCTTGTATGACCGCGATGCTATATCACCTGTGTAGACCCCGGGCTAGTGCAACGACAAGGAGCGTTCACGACAGAGGAGAAGCAGGCGTTCTTACGTCGCTACGAGGAGTTTCGCAGTAACGATTGGCGCGTGGGTGCCAACTGGGGCGTGTTTGCTCTCGCCGCCGGCCTTGAGAATCGGTACATACCTTGATTTTTGCTCGTCCACCAGGCTCACACGTCGTTCGTGTTTCTCACTTTTTTGCAACAGTGTGGGCTACCAGTGCAGCTCCCACTACAGGCGGCTTCTGGAGGAGGGAGAGCTGGACGATCCCTCCTACGAAAAGTACATCCCTCTCTTCGACACAACCGGTAATCAAAGTTAGCTAACCTTGGCTCGGTTTTTTCCTCATTAGGGATCCGATCACAGGCAAGGTCAAGCAGACCTACACCATCATTGGAGGCCGGGATATCGACCAGGGTCTCAACGCCCTCCGCGAAGTGTGGAACACACCAGAGCTGCAACAGTTCGAGGAAAAGGTCGACGCGCTGGTGTGCCACTACCACCCCGCACTCTACGCCAAATACCAGAACTCGGCTTATTCCAAGGTAACGCTCATCCCAACCAGTGACATCATAAAGGCATATATTGAAACTTGACACTCCACCAGCGCTGGAATGCCGTGCTCATCCGACGGGGAGATCGGAGGCGTAGACGACACAAGCAGCGACGGCGAATTCCCCACGACGCTGATGAGACCAACTCACGTATGTGGCTGCACGTGACATACACACTGCGCCTTCCGCACATTCTTAACGGATAAGAGGGGAACACAGAGCTCGAACTTCATGATGAAGCCTCAGCCAGAGAGTGGAATGGAGTGATCCGGCCCTCGCGCGGCGAACAGGTCAACCGACCGCCTCCCTCGTCCATATTGAACCACGTCGCCGTCTTAGGTATGGCTCTCTAACTCTTATTGCGGCTCGACAACCTGCGCCACGAGGAACCTGACGTTGTTGTCGGTATCCTGTGGCAAGGCCGCGACCGCAGCCGCGAAGGAATGTTACGGTCAGAGGAGGATGACGTGAATGAAGAAGAACTATTTGACCACGGCCTCTTCGGTTGGCCGGCACCGCAATCTGTACGGCCTTCATGGCACAAGCCCCTCTTTGAGCTTTCCTTTTGATCTCTCTCTCTCTCTTGGTCATGCAGAGTCGCACGGTGCGAGCGAGACTGCAAAACACGGCGGGACGCTCGTCCCAACGACGGAAGGTGGCCGACCAAAAGCGCGCGCAGCGCAAAGAGGTCACACGCAGGCGGCTCAGCGGCGGCAATGCTGCCGCTTCGCAAACCCTTTCGTCGACACCTCGCCCCAACGACACCCACCAGGTACGGACCCGTTGCTTCCCTTCTCGTGATCACCCGGCCTGATATCTTAGTGTGCCGTGTTTGCGTCTTGTGTATTGTGCCGTAGCCGGGTCCCGAGTGCATACTAGACCTGACGGAGGACACCACGAAGTACATCCCAGCGACGAGTCTGCGCCCACCGCCCGAGCGCCCGGTCAGGGTACAAGCACTGGAAGCGTGAGTGCCACAAACTTGTGTTACTAAACGCCTTCACTAGGTTCAACCTACCACCGCCGAACCCGCACCGTCACACGGTGAGTCCGGCGAGCTCGACGAATTCGACGCGGATACGAATCGACTGTTGCAGGATCTACGAACGGCGCAGCAGAGTGATCGCCACGTCTTCTTCACGCCTTCCGCTCCTCGGTTCCCGCGTTCAGTTTCCCTTCAGTACGTAGTTGGGCGCGCAGGCCACACCACACAGCACGGTCATTGCTTCAGCAGATCTGATACATCAGTGAGTGCAGCGCCAGTCTGTTGCTGGCCGGGCCAACGACACAGCGCTTGGAGCCACTGGGGCGCGATGACTGGACCTGGCCGGAAGGCACCGCAACACTCACCCTCCTCGGGATTACCGTCAACAAGGACCAGGTGAAGAACAGCACATGTCGTCATCCTTGTGATTCATCTCGGGGTCAACCCTGGGCTGACATCTGCTCAATCACCCCCTACTAGGACGATCTACTCCCGACGCTGTGTGCCAGCCTCCGGAAGTATTTCTTTCGTTTCATGTCCGAGGAGAAGAAGACCCGAAACGCGTACGTGAAGGAACGCTGCTGCGCGCATTCGCGAATCGCACCAACGTGTGTGAGACTGATCGGGCTTGTTTATTGCGCAGTAAACCAAGCGCCCAGATGCTACAGGACTACGATGACGTCGATTTGTGCCTGTGCTTCGTGCGCGACTGCATCAAGAGGCACAAGGGCGTGATGGCGCAGCACTTTGCAGTCGTCCTTCGCGGCGAGATATCCGAACTGGTGCAGAGCCTCGGCGCGCTCGACCCGAACGCGTATAGCTACACCCGCGGGCTGATCCACACCTTCCGGCTGGCGGTGTTGATTCATGCGCACATCCTCGAATGGCTCTTCATGCTCGCTCAGGCGCCGGAGCCGGAGACCACCCACCTTTCCTTCTCGCTGCTCGATGATCATGTCGACGATCTGTCGGCGCCGCCCGAGGAGGCCGTGCTCGTGGCAGCGGCCGAGACAGCACTGGAAGACCCCAGGGAGTCATTCGACGCCAGCCAAATGTGCGTGCCTCACCCTCTCTTTCTCTCTCTTTGGACTATGTTGTCTGATGCATCAAACTGGTACACTATGCTGCGACTACAGGTTTATTGCGCACGTGAACATGCTGCTGGCGCAGCTCTTCGCCCTCTTCCAGGACTTCCCCAACTTTATCAAGCTACCACCGGTTCTCACCGATGCCACGCAAAGGTAAGACATCCGTGCATCCACTGGCGATTCATTCTAGCAACTCTCTCACTCCATCCACTACAGGCCGGTCATGTTACTTTGGCGCAAAATTATGCACTTCACCGACGCTTACCATGCACTTCAGCCAAGGTATGCGATAAGGCGTGGGGTGTCGCTGTTTTTTGTTTGCACACAACAGGTGATCATCTATGACACCACGCATTGCACTCCCCCCTTTTTCCTTCTTGTTACCACAGCGACAATGACAGGGGTGGCAAAGCAGCTCAACCCTTCTGGAAGACCTTCAACGCGGCCCTCATGGAGCTCAAAGCGCTCCCCACGCTCTCGGCCAGACCTCCCACCAACCACGAGTCGGGTACTGCTAGTACCGCCACTGGCACTGCCACGCTTGTCTCTTACGTCCTCTTGTGATGGCTGTTCTCAGCGCCGCATGTGTGGGAGTTCAAGTGGGACCTCCTGTTCCACCTGATACCCCTGCTCCAGTTCGACGCCACGACAGGCACGCTACTGGGCGTTCAGCACGTAGCCCAACACGCCAACTGGCAGCTCGTCCTCGACTTGCTCAAGAAGGCGCCCGCTAACATGTGCGTTGTTTTGTGAACGTTGTGCCCGTCAATAGCTCGTGGCACTAGAACGTCATACTGACTGACACAACACCTGCACCTACACCAGATATTCCGCTTCTCCGGGCGGGCTCGAGCACATCCAGTGCCGCCACGCCGTCCTGGTGCGCATTCTGGAGCTCAGCCAGGTCTGGCCTCCGTCGACTGAGATAATCCCCCAGCTCTGGACCATCGTGCGCGAGTCCTACAAGACCGCACCGGCGTCCAAGCTGACGGCGACGTGGCCGGATTTCGTTACCAACTTCGGACCGACGACCCTGCCGGCTACACTGACCCTCAATGCGCCGTCGGCCTGGACCAGAGACAAGGACTACGACCTCTTCCTGCGCATCCTCCTGGTCCACATCTACAAGACCGGGCTCCCCGCCGCGCTGCCTCCGTCGCCGCTCCTCCCGCCGCTCCCCGCACCGTCTACGTCGTCACAACCGCAAGGCGGCAGCCAGTCACCGTTGCGAGCGCAGCAGCCGTTCGCCTCGCCGCTGGCCGCTTCGGCTACGTCCGCCAGGTCGCCGCAACAGCGCTCGGTCTTCGCTGCGCCCGGAGTGAGGCAGGACTGCCCTCTGCTGCCTGTCGGCAGATCAGCAGCGGCCGCTCCACTACTATTGACGACGACAACGTTGTCGGCCGTGCCGGCTGAGAGCCTCGAGTCGACAACTTCGTTCTCGTGCTACCCGTTCGTGCGCCCGACGGCACTCGGCTTGCCGCAGGCAGCAATGAAGAAGTTCACCTCGGTCATCTATCAGAGCGCGTGGATCAGGAAGCTGCTGCCCGCCACCGATCTCCTCTGTCTCGACCTGCTGCTCAACATAGACAAGGACAAGCGCAGCTACGTTTCCTTGCTCAAGGACAAGATCAACGGTACGTGCCTACAACCACAACCGGTCAATCTTTACTGAATATTGGATATATGTTGCGGTAATCAGAGCTGGTGGGCCACAGCCACTTCCTGAAGGCCGAGGCCCTGCTTCAGCTGGTCCTCTTCGGCCAGGCCTTTGGTCTCGATTTCTCGGTGCGCTCGCTTGCCGATTGAAGAGCGTGTACGTGCGGCTCATTGATCAATGTTGTTCGCACATGTGACACACCAGGGCGTGACGACGGACCTGCAAGAGTGCATGAAGCTCATGTGGACCGAGTACATCACCGCCCTCAGACAGGTCGAACCCGCGTCGCCTCAACAGAGTAGACGCGCATGGCGCCCGACGCTCGACGAGCAGAAGCGACGGGAGGAGACCCGGCTGAACGCGCAGCGCGCCTGCGAGGAGATGGAGCCCCACTGGAAGCTGGCCCTGCGGCAGCTGACGCGCGTGTTCACCAACGCCCGCGGCAACTTCGACTGCTTCGAGTACAGGCTCATCCCCGATAAGTGGGACTCGTGGCTGGTCCGTACCACCCCCATTCCTCCGATGACTGCACGACACGCGAAGCACAACGTGGCTGTTGACTCTCGTGCGTACCGCAGTGTTCGATGTTCTTCGAGATAAAGCACCTGCCGCACTGGCTGGCCATAGCGGCGATCAACCTGGTCGACCAGACGCTCCCCAAGTGGTCGGCGCAGCGCGTCGGAACCGGAAGGTCATCTGCGTCGGGCTCGTCATCATCGTCGTCGTTCGAGTGCTCTTTTACCCTCCAGTCCTACTACCGGGCCTTGCGCGCGCCTGTCTCGGGCGGTTCGCCCTCATCCACTTTTGGGCGAGCAGGCAGCACCTTCTCCTCGCCCCCCTCACAACGGCCGCCATCTTCATCATCGTCTTCTTCATCGCCCTACTACGCGCCCTCGTTCGCATCTCGAGTCTCATCGCCACCTCCGCCCTTGGCTCTGGAGGCAGTGACCGCCACGGACGCAGCAGCACCGCCGGGTTTCGAAGCCGCAACTGACGACTGGGACGAGGTGATGGCGGCGATCGACGTGGACGCGATGATGCGCCAGGCCGCGGCGGCCAAGGAGCAGGAGGCAGAGGCCCGACGGCAAATCGACGAAGCGCGGCGGCGTGAGGATGAGGAGCGACACGCCCGTCAGACCCGGGAGCGACAGCTCGCGCAGGAGAAGGCAAACATGGAGCTGCTAGCCCGCTGCCTGAACCAGGTGGTGGAGAAGGTCAGGCGCGCAATCCTCTACGATCGAAACACGCCCACGATTCGCACCTCCCTGGTACTAGGCCTCCCGCCAGCGTCCATCCGCCATATTGCATTATAGGCAATACTGACGCGTACGTGCATGTGGTGGTTGTACGCGCGCACACAGGTAAACTTGTTGGCCAAGCTGTCGCCGCTGTCGATCGGCCACAAATTGTCGGTACGATCCCCTCAAGAACTGACCTGTGTTCATGGCATACTCCCCAGTGGTCTTACCCACTAGTGGTCTCGCTGTCGTGTGTTCTATGTCAACAGACGTGGGACCGCGCGTTCGATCTGTTCGGCCTCAATGTTGCGGAGCCACTGAATGGAACCGCTGCTCAGCCGAGGCAGGGCGACAACTACCCGACCATCGGCATGCTGGAGCGGAGACGCCTCGGCATCCAGTTCCTGTCACAGGTGTTCGACGACCTGCCCTCGCTCCCGCCCTACTATCTGCAGCCCTACGTGGCGCCTCTGTTCCAGGTGCCCCTATTCTTATTATTCTTATTATTGATATTTTAATTGATCACGAGCTTACCTGTGCGTGTGGTGCCACACACACACACACACACACACACACACACACAACAGCAACACGGCGCGCAGATAGTGCGGATATGGCTGGGCGGAATGATGGCCAACGAGTGGACCAAACAGCACACGCTTACCGCCGCTCTCGTGCGCTGCTCCCACCAGCTGCCCTTCTTCCAAGTGCGTACTACACCTTAGGGCCCACAAGCGCTTCTACTTTGCGAAGTAGAGGCGCCAAAAGATCCAGCACCAGCGCTGACAGACCCTCACTTGGTCCATCTCCCGCAGGACTTGGGCTTCAAGGCAGAGTACCGGGTGAGCAAGGACCAATGCTTCGGCGACCGCCACACCCTCGTCACACGTACGTCCTCCCTTCTGAGATCCACTCACGCGTCCCTGTCTACGCTCACACGACACACGGCACGGCACGACACGCATGACACGCATGACACAGGGGTGCTCAAGAAAGTGGGCGAGCTGTGGACGGAGTGGAACGAGGATGAGGAGATCGCCGGCGCGCCGCACAAGCGCCAGCAGCTGCGACGCGACTTTGAGGATACGATCGTGGGCGGCTTCCTGGGCCACGTCGACCGGTTCATCGCGGCGATGAACGAGGACCTGGGCCGGACCGAGGGCGTACCCAACAAGCACGCCCACTACTCCCTGCGCGCCCGGCAGGTCTTCAAGATGGTCGGTGGCCTGCTGCGCTACGGCGGCGCGCTCACCTACCAATCCGAGCACCAGCTCCAGCTTCACCGGCAACGAGGCAGCGGCGGACAGCAAGGGCAGCAGGGCCAACTAGTGCTGACCGTGTGCGACAAGTACTTCCAGACGCGCGAGGGCCTGCCCATTCCCAACCTCCGCATCAGCACCCGCGACATCCTGCGGCTCAGCAAGTACGTCGCTCTTGTCGTGCGTGTCACGTCGTCTCGTGTTGTGTCGTGCTGGAAATTAATGCGTCGGTGCGTGGGCCGACAGGTACGAGATGTTGCCGAACGTGCTCCAGTTCCTTAAGACGTTGTTTGATGCAACAAGCCCCGCGTGCGATGAGGACCTGCGGCGTCTGCTCTTAGACGTCCTCGACGAGTCCATGCGCACCGGATTCGCCCAGTCCCTGGATCCCACCGTACCTCGACCCCGCTTTCGCACTACCCCTCCCTGTGTTGCTTTGGCCCACACACCGCACATGGCAGCCGCAGCACGATAAGACGAGGTTCGAGGCCAGCCTCCGGAGCAGGATAGTGGAAGTGCTTGTCAAGGACTCGCCAACGCTGCGCCGCCACATCGAGACCACCTTCATCTCGCCTGCGTATGCCGCCCGTCCCCCTTCTCCCCCTTAGCTCCTCCCTTTTCGCGTGCATGTGGCGACACGTGATGCTGAGAGACCAGTGTGGTGGTGCGTCGACAACGCGGCCTTGCAGGCTGCAAACGGATCGGGTGGCGGTGGACATCTCCAAGAGTTCGTCGCTCACGGGCTTCGTGTCGGGCTACCGCAAGGCCGCGATCGCGCTCGTCGAGGCCATCTTTCGCCACGCGGCACTCACACACGACGTGCGCACCCCTCCCCCGCCCACTAATAGCCCCCCTTCCTGGTTGTCTAACTCGCACACGCACACGCACCACCGCACACGCAC
>CDFN01060180.1:17923-40094 GCA_000826445.1 Acanthamoeba quina | reverse complement strand
CCTTTTTGCTTCTTTTTATTGTGTCATCTCCCAAAAAAACGCACCAAAACTACTTTAATCCCTCATCTAGCACCTCAAAACCAATATATTCACACAAAAAATAGACATAGGGCTTAATAGTCAAAAATGCATACTCTCACATCATTTTGACATGACAAAATTTTACAGTCATTTTTGACCTCTCATCTTAAATGAGCGCAAGTTCTGTGCAGAAGCAAGTGTTGGGCCAAATGCAAACAGTACACCCAACACTCAGCCTCACATTGATTAATTAGTTAGTTGTGCAGGTACATGCATAAGGCTTCAGCTTGAACACAACACAACCCTGACAAGTGATGTTTGGCTTCCAGACTCGCCCCAAGTGCATCAACACCATCTACATGTGCCTTGCCAACCTCAGCAAGGAGGACCACGAGTGCACCTTTATGAAGCACATTCTGTGCTACATGCCAAAAGGGGCAGATCTCCTTGAAGTGCTCATGATGTTCATCATCAAGTGAGGTTTCAAGGTCTACATCAAGGTGGATGAAACCTCACACTGGTGCTACAGCCCTGGCTTCAATCAACTGGCCTGTGGGAGTGTAAGCACCAGGACTGCAAGCTGATGATGTGAAATTTGAACATGAGGCATTTGGACAAGTCCATCCTCATCATGGTGCATTCTCTCTTTTTCTTCCCATTTTTTATAGCTCTTTCCACTGTTAAGGTTGTCAATACAGATCCATTTTTGCAATGCAGTGCTTCAGCAGCAGGAGTACAAGAAAGGCTGCACAATTCCGCCCAGATTGAGGGTTACACCCTATCAACTAACCCTTGAGTCTGAACACCTCAGCAGCATTGATCTCCCAGTGTCTTAATGCCTGTGGAAGCTGAAGCTGGTGGTGCAATGAGAGTTCAGACCAGAGGGTTGAGTGCACTTGCATGCACTCTACCACCACAACTCCATGCACTATTACAGGCACTTGCTTGAAGGCAACAGACTCAAGGTCATTGATAAGAATGCAGCCAATGAGGACATCAACTTGGCCATGGGGATGATGTACATGTGGAAATGCTGTGGTCTTTCAAGTTCCAAGAGCATCTCAAGGTACCTCCATTCACTGTTGGCTTTTTGTTACTGCTTTTTGTTACTGCTCACATTGACACTGACAGGACTGTGTGTATCCTTGGCCCAGATGAGATGAGGGGACAGACCATCATCATGGGCTTCATTCAGCACCTGCTCCATGTGGAGGGCAACAAGTACACCTCATGGGTTGAACTCAAGGTGGTGACACCAGTGTGAAACAAGGTCAGCAGCTTCATCTGTCTCCAATGTGGACTGCACATCTACATGCCTCTGGGGTGGCACAGATGTACTGTTGCAAGACAGATCCTTCTAATGCCACCCAATGAAGGTGATGACACACATCATCTTTTACCACCACATTGAGTGGGTCATCATGGACCTGTGGCCTGGCAAGATCTGTTAAGGCTATGAAGTAGAGGGCAGTGACCAGGGCAATGGCAATGGCAATGGCAACAACTGAGGTTGAGGGGAAGAAGAGCAGATGGCCCAATGTACAACATTTTGTTGTTTCTAATTTTATTTTTTTTTTTTTGTTTTCTGTGCTGTTCTCCTGTTCTTGGTTTTAATTTTTCTGGTTATTGGGACCTTGACTGGGTTTATTTGGGGCAATGTTGGTGCTGTGTAGGTGAAGGTTATATTGAGGTGTTTATGTGTGGTTGGCTTGTCTTCATCTGGTTTTGTAGCATCTGCTGGTTTGCGCATTGCTAGCATGATGATTGCAATGGCAATAATTGATTTATTCCAGGACAGTGGGTGTTGCATATGGATTGTTGTTGGTGTTGTGGTGCCTAATTGTGTGGTGTTGTGTTTGTCCTTTTATTCTGTTGTAGATGGTCATACCATGAGGTAGGAAGGTCTGGGCAGTGATCAATCTTGCTAGGGACACAAGTCTCAAGACTAGGGATACCAGTGAGGCGGCTGACGTGGCCATAACCAACTTTAGCTTGACAAGCACGTTGGTGCGCTTGGGTGTGGCGAGGTCCACACCTACCGTAACTTTGATTTGCTGCTCCTTCGTCCTCTCCATCTTTTGCCTCGAACCCCAAGCCTTGTCCCGAGTTGCCCCAGGAAAATGAAAATAAAAACGCTGAGAAAATCGAATTAGCAGTTGGCGATCCGCCACACCAACACAACCTGCAGCACAGAAGTGTTCCCATTTGACTTGAAGTCTTGAACTGTGTTGATAGAAAGAACGTGATCACGATGAGTGACGATCTGTCGTTCTTTGCCGACTTCGATCCACGAGGCGGGGCGCCCCCGCCCGCTGTGGCGTCGAGCAACGAATGGATGTGCGGGGCGTGCACATTTCTCAACCCGTTGGCTTTGGAGCGGTGCAAGGTTTGCGCTTCCCCCATGCCCGTCATGGAGATCCGCGCAGCTCCCTCCACCCCTGGACCCGCCGCGTCCATCACATCGAACCCGTCCACTCCCTCCATTTCGCCCACGAAAGAGGAAAATGTTGCATCGCCAGCCGAAAAGGGCACAGGCTCGGGTCCTCTGAGGCGCAAGCGTACGGGCTCCAAGAAGGACAGCGAAAAGGTAGCCCCTTTCTTTCGATCAATTCACTCATTAATGGTGTCAAGGTTACTCCTGTTTGGGCCACCCACTTCTGCTTCTCACGTCAGCTCTTGGTCTCTGCCCAACGAGAAAAGGCGGTGCGTGGCGAGAAGGGTGCTCCCTTCGGCCTGAGCGTCTCAGAGACCAGCATGGACCAAAGTCCCAGCCGAGACAGCGGGTCCCACGCCGTCACGCCCACGAGCAGCCCAATGAGTCCCACAGGGTACGCCGCCAGCGCTGCGTTCTTCTTCCTCCGCGTTCATGTCCTAACAGGATGGTGGGTGGTGGTTAAATGAGCAGCACGCTCGAGAAGAAGAAGAGCAGGACGCTGTTCAGCCTCGGCAAAAAGGGCAAGAAGAAGGAGGACAAGAAGGACGACACTGTCGAGAAGGAGGACAAGAGGAACGGGGTCGATGAGGAGTTGCAGCAGGCCCACCACAAAGACAAGGAACATCACAGCAAGGAGAAAGAACACCATCACAACAAGGAGAAGGAGAAGGAGAAGGAGAGCAAGGAGAAAGAGGAAGACAAGGAGGCGCGAAAGCGGTCTGGAAGCTTCCGTGGCTGGGTCACCCGCAAGGGGCGAAAGGGCGACAAGGACGACGAGGACGGCGGAGACACGAAGGAGCAGGGCAAGGAGAGCGAAAATGAAGACGAGCCGGGCGAGCCGGGCGAAGTGGGCGCCGACTGGCGCGCGGTCATGGCCACCAAGCGGTACCTTACTCGCACCACTTGGCCGCATGAGCTGAGCTCCCAGTCATTTGCGCTCATCACGCGCTCTGTGGCAGGTCGGTGCTGATCATTTTGGACAACCTCACCGACGAAACCATCATGAGGAGGGGAGCGGGTAAGCTCAGCTCGGGAAAGTACGGGTTTCCTGTTCGCCGGTGGCCACTCGCCGATCGTGTCTGCATTGTCTCACACTCTCCTTTTGTTATGGCAGCTGGGGTCGATACCCTCCCGCGATCGTGCCTCCGCATGGGGTGGTCGATTTTGGCGCTTACGGAACGACGCTCAAGGGTACGGCGGGCCGACGCTTCTCGAACTGAACAATTTTCCTGCGCGCAGCATTCTCACCAAACTTTATGAATTTGTTCGCGCCAGGCACGAAGGGGCGATGTATATACACCATCGACGGCTGCGACAGCACTTTCATTTTCCAGTGGAGCAACTCCAAGGTGGGCACCCCGGAAGTGCGCTGCGTTCAGAACCCGAAAGAGTTCAAGGTGCCTATGCCGTACACCTCTTTTCTCGCGGTCGTTGTGTTCCGTTGGACGTCCACTCACACTTCACGCTTACTCGATCCCGTGGCTTTACAGGTGGAGGCGAGGGGCAGGATTGAAAAGAGCGCCGAGGTCACGTTTTCGATCTTCTTGGCCTCCGGCCCCAAGCCCAAGCGAACCGAGGACCCACTCGCCGATGGCAACCACCCCACTTCCAACGGCGCCTCCCTGGCCCACGGCGCTCCGCCCTCCTTCCCCGTTTTTGACAACCTGCTGGACGACGCCGAGGTACGCCCCCGCACGCGCCACAGACACAGTCACGCTGCCCCCCCCCCCGAGGTTCCTTTGCCTTTGTGGGGTCGCGATCCTTGCTCAGGCGCGCGTGCGTGCTTCTAGGTGCAAGCGGTTGAGACGTTTGTGCTGTCGCAAACGAACGCGTCGTTTGGGTCGAGCCCGAGAGAGGGCAACACGCCGGCCCCCACTCCGCCCACCAGCGACGGGTTCCCCAACATGGCCGCGGGCAGCCCCTTCGATCAGTCATCCGAGGGTACCCACCAGCCGTTTGCCGGAAGCGGTCGCGCCCCTCAACCCGTCAACCCATTCCTCGACCCCTCGAACCCGTTCGCCCAACCTGCCGCCTCCACCGCGAGTACCTTGCACCCTCTCCTCCTACTTTTTTTCCACAAAGCATTTTCCGTACGTGCCTTACATTGGCCCTTGCTTTTGTGCTCTAGCGCCGGACTGGACCGCTGAAGCCGATGACGACGATTGGGGCGAGGATGAGCAGCCCACCAGCCCTGCGTACCTTGCCCCCACTCCCCTTCACTCTTACTTTCGCACATACAGCAGCTGACTCGAGTTTCCTCAACGAACAGTCCTAAGCTCAAATTCTCCATCAAATCCAAGGACGAGGTAGCGTCAGACGCCGATTCGAGTACAGGCCCTTCTCTCCCACGCTTCACGTCACACACCCTTAACCAGGATTGCTCACATGCGTGACCGTGCAATCCTGCGCAGCTCCAGCAGTCTTTAAGCTGTCGTCGCCGCCACCAGCGGCGTCGGGTAGCAAGCAAACACGACGAAGGGGCGGCACGCCAGTCCAAGAGAGGAAGGAAGCGGGCGCCCCCGCTAGCAGCGGCGGCGGAGGTCTGGTGTTCCGGCACACTGGACCCGAGAACAAGGGCGAATCTACGACGCCCGTGACGGCCCGGGCTGCGCGACTGGTGCAGCGAAAGACAGGGCCCAGCGGCACCAGTTCCAAGCTCAAGCGGGACGACCTGGGGGACAGCCGGAGCGCGGTGGCCATTGAGCGGAACGAGCCCGCCGAACCGCCACGCAACAGCGAAGCGACGCAAAAGGACGTGCTCTTCCAAGTAGGGCGAAACGATCCGCCGGCAATTACCGCCGCACCTACACCTGCGGCTACACCTGTCGGCCAGGACAGCGCGGCCCTCAGTGCGGCCGCGCCTTCCGGCATCTCACAGCAACAGTCTGCGCCCTTATCCGCAGCCTCGCCCGCACCACCCGCCATGTCCGCAGCTCAAGCGGATTCCGTCATCAGGTCCGTTCGGCCCTCCTCGCCAGATCTGGAGCGCTGCGAACAGTTGGGTAACCCTCTATGTGTGCGCCACACAACAGGCAAGCGTCGAACATGATGCTCACCTGCGGGACGCGCATGCAGAGCGGACAGTTCCGCGAAGCCTTCCTCGATGCCGAGAGCGCGCTCGACCTGCTGCGTACATCACCCCCCCGCCCCAATCTCCGTGGTACTGGCAGGTGGACTCACGCTACACGGGTCCTGCACAGGATCGGTGCCGGACGTCAATGCGGTGCTCAAGCCGCTCAAGATCTGTATTGACTACAAGCTGGCCATTCTGCTCCTCATGGAGATCGACACCTTCAGCAAATACCCGCAGCAAACTCCAGGTGCGCTGCCTGTTCTTAATGACGCGGGGACGTACGCACTTGCTTAAACAGTGCGCACTCTTGACGTCTGTCGTGCAGAAGAGGCGATGGTGATCAAACAGCGGGTGGCCGTGCTGGCCAAGCACCTGGCCACACTCCGCCTCACGCCACAGCATGCCGCCATCGCCGTGCGCATGGCCATCTCCAAGAGCGTCGACGCTCACAACTACGGCGTAGCCAGCAGTCTGCTGCAGGTAACTGTCCCCTTTTAACCCTCCAACGTCTTGGTCACTACCACGCCGCTCACTCCTCTTCTACTCCCCGCCCGGTCTCAGCTGGTCCTGAGTCGCAACCCGCCAGACGCCGCCAACCTGAACGAAAAGCTACACCTCTGTAAACAGCAGGGCGAAACGAACGCCATGCCCGCCATCAACAACCCTTTCTGCTGTCAGGTACTCTTTCCGCCTGTGCCGCTCCCCAGAGTTGTTTTTCTCTTGTGCGCCACACTAATGAAGGACTTGCAGACGCTGCGCCTGGTGGAGCCTACCGACCGGGTGTCGGCATGCCCGGTGTGTGGTTCGCACTACGCAGCCTCGGCCGTGGGCGCGGGCGACCGCTGCCCGCTGTGCTCGTTCGCCGCAGTTGTAATTAGATGAAGTTGGAGGGCATCAAACCTTCTGCGCCGCTGCCCGCCGCGGGTTGTAACTCTTGCTTGGCCGCAACAGAGCCACCTGTGCCAGAACACCCGCCTCTTGTTCATTGTTGCCAAACCACGGCTCACGCGACCGTTTGTTGGTTCGGCTGCTGGGGTCGCGTTCGACTTGGCCGGGGGATGGCAAAGTAGTTGTCCTCGTGGGGGTCAATGCCGTCGTCCAGCTGGTAGCGATCGCCCTTTCTCTTCATGTGCCGGTGCAGCACGTCCTCCGGCGTCGCCAGGAAGAGTTCCTGTTGTTGTTGTTGTTTGCTTGCATATGAGCGTGTGAATGCCATAAGGGAGGTGAGAGGCGGCCACGTCACCTGTTGGTAATCAAAAAATAGCTTCTCGAAGTAGCGTTCCAGCGCGTGCTCCGAGAGTACGTCGACGTCCTGCCCCTCTTCGCGTTCCTCGTCTCGCCTCTTCCTCCTGCCGCCGCTACCACCATGTTCACCGTCCTTCTCTTTGCTCTTCTCCTTGCTCTTCTCCTTCTCCTTCTCCTTCTGGTCGTTTGTCTTGTTGGTCTTGCCGTTGGTCTTGTTGAGCAGCAGCAAGAAGTAGATCCTGCGTACACAGACTTCGTGTTTGAGCAGAACTCCTGTCTCTCTGCACGGTCACAGTTGGGTGCAACTGAAATGTAGGTACCTCCAGAAGGTCTCCTCGTTCATCTTGCTGGGGCACATCGAGTAGCGCAGCTTCTGCAGAGAGGGCACCATCTCGAGCATCTTGCGGGCGTGCCGGGTTTGACCCCTCGTCAACGGAAACGCACCCTCTGCTCAAACTCCCCAAGTGAGCTGCAGACAAGAAAAAGAGGAAGGGGAGTTGGGAGGGGGTACCGGGGGCTCGAGGAATGGGGAACTCGGTGAAGGTGCTCGGGTGCTGCGCGAGATGACTCACGTACTCGATCAACTCGGGGGTGGGCTCGATGTAGGTGGGATCATTCGTGTCGTCATCGTCGTTATCCTTGAACTCCTCAGGAATCAACGATGCCGCCTGCGCCACCAGGCTGCCGAATGCATTGCCCAGCCCTCCATCGCTCTTGAGCTTCGAGAACCAATTCATCCTCCTCCTCTTGCCCTGTTCTCTTTTTTTGCTTTTATTTTCGTGTGAGTTTCCTTTTCATTTTCTCTTTTCCGGTGTTTCGGAAGTTGGCTTTGGACGCTTTGGCAAATAAGGGACGAGCTTGTGGCTCGCCCTGGTGCCCGCGGGCTCAGCCCAGGGTTGCGGGACTCCCTTGGCGGCAACGAAGAGGAGCGAGGAGCACCACAGTTTGAAAAGAGAGAGAGAGAGGCGCCCGAGCGGCGTACTGCAGCTAAGCCAGCATGGAGATTCGTGGGGAGGCGACGACTGATGTCCATTTGAGTGGCGACAAGGGCATAGAGGACATGATCAAGATGAACACTCTGGATGAAGAGAGCATCCTCAAGAACCTCAAGATTCGCTACCTCAACAATCTCATTTACGTGCGTGTTCTGCAGTGAGGAAGCGAGCAAAACTTCCTCCGCACCTCCATTGCTTCCCAAATCTCCCACCCGCTTCCCGCATCTCTGGCGCGCAGATGTCGTCTGACACGGTCCTGTTGGCTTGCTACAGACCAACACTGGATCCATCTTGGTGTCCCTCAATCCGTACAAGCGGCTGCCCATCTATGCGCAGGAGGTGGTGCGCGAGTACATTGGAACGAGCTCTGCGTCCATGGGGTACTCACCCCTTGCCCTCCCCTCCTCCGTGCCGCTTGGCTGACCAGAACCAAGTCCCGCACCGCACATCTTTGCCACGGCCGAGGCCTGCTACCACGACATGCGTGACCGGCATCGCAACCAGTCTGTCATCATCAGGTACGCGCCTGCTCATTCATGAATGTAGGTGTGTGTTGAGCCGGGGCCCGGCAAGCCTGTGGTGCTGACCGTTCGCGTCGCTTTCCTCGTCTCGTCTCACTCATATCTCGCGCAGTGGCGAGTCCGGTGCCGGCAAGACGGAAGCCACCAAGCTCATTCTGCAATTCTTGGCCGCTCGCACGACCAAGCACTCTGCTGTGGAGCAGAAGATCTTGGAGTCCAGGTACGCCGGCTGCTCTGCTCGCTGCAGCGTGCGTCACTGTCCAAACGAGTTTGGTCAGTACCAAGTATTCTGACTCCACTTCTCGTTACAGTCCGATTCTCGAAGCGTTCGGTAACGCCAAGACGGTCAGGAACGACAACTCCTCTCGCTTCGTACGTCTTCCTCATGGCATGAGCTCAAAACGTAGTAGCCTGACGTCCGCCTTCAGGGTAAGTTCATTGAGATCCACTTCGAAGGCAGCGGTCAGATCTGCGGTGCCAAGATCAGCAACTGTACGCACCCCTCCACGTTTCTTTCCTCCCACGTGAAGAACTGGCACTGAGAGTTATTTCTTCGTGACGTGTCTCGTCAGATTTGCTCGAGCGGGTACACCCTCCTTGAACGCTCCCTTTCCTACCTTAAGCAAGAAGCTCACTACGTCCTCTTTTTCTAGTCTCGGCTCGTGTGGCAGGCGCAGAGCGAGCGTAACTACCACATCTTTTACCAATTCCTCGCAGGCGCTGACACAGAGGAGAAAGGTACTTCTTGGTCTTGCCTCAACGTCCGCAGCAACGCACGTCTCATTATGGCCGCACTCTCTTCGCAGAACGATACCAGCTGTTGGACATCGAGCAGTACAACTACCTCAACCAGAGTGGCTGCACGTCAGTGCCAACGATCAACGATGTGGAGGACTACAACCGCGTGAGGGTGCGACTCAGCGACGAATGCATAGCGCAGTTGTTTTCCTCTCTTCTCTTTCTCTCTCTCGCTCGCTCTATTCTTTCTTGGCCTCTAACGCTGTGGATCGGAGCAGCAAGCCTTGTTGGCGATGGACATGTCGGCCGAAGTCCAAGACCACCTGTTCACGATTCTTTCGGGTATTATGCGACTGGGCAACATCCAATTCGAGGGCGCGGAGGTGTCCAAGGTGTCCAACCCCCAGGGTGCGTATTCTCCCATCACCGACATGCTATTACGCCCGCTCACTTTGTCGGGATGACTCGCAGAGCTGGAGATTGTTGGACAACTGCTGAAGATCAGTCCCGAGGGCTTGGGCAGAGCGCTCACCACCCGTACGCTGGTGGTAAGCGGGCAAAAGATCCAGGTCAACTTCAAGGCCGCGCAGGCCGCCGATGCGCGTGATGCGCTTGCCAAGGCGATCTACAGCAAGCTCTTCGACTGGTGCGTGCTTTTTGACGCCTGGTGACGAGGTTGACTGGCTCACGGTGCGACATCTAACCAATCGCTCTTGTGCAGGATTGTGGTGACGATCAACAAGGTCATCCACAAGCCCAAGCCCGTAAAGTCCTTCATCGGCGTGCTGGACATTTTCGGCTTCGAAAACTTCAATGTACGTTAACAACGCACTGACCGGTTGCACAACTCGTCTCTCACGATTCTCTCTCTTTCTCTCTATCTTGTGCAGGTAAACAGCTTCGAGCAGTTTTGTATCAACTATGCCAACGAAAAGCTGCAGCAGTATTTCAACGAGACCATTTTCAAGATCGAGCAGACTGAATATTCGACTGAAGCGATCAAGTGGGATAACATCGACTTCAACGACAATCAGGACACCATCGATCTCATCGAAAAGACCAGGTACGCTTTCAACTGCCAGTCAGTCTCCAGCATTGTCTCTGTGTAACTCGGCCGGTGTACCTTCCAGACCGCCCGGTATCATCTCGTTGCTTGATGAAGAATGCCGTTTCCCGAAAGCTACAGACACGACCTTCCTGGAGAAGATCGACAACGGCTACAAAACGCACAAGAAGTTTTTCCGCCCCAAGAAGTCCCGAACTGCGTTCGTTATCAAGCATTACGCTGGCGAGGTGCGCTAGCGGCTCCACTGCTTCGCGCGCGTGCCTAATGTACTCACGCCCGGCTCCTCTCGTTTGGGTTGGCTCCAGGTGGCCTACGAGACGGCCAACTTCCTGGAGAAGAACCGAGACACACTGGCCGAGGATCTCGTGGCTCTGCTCAACGACAGCAAGCTTCCTCTTGTCAAGGCCCTTTTCCCGCTCTCGGTAGCCGACACTCAAAGCTCGGGTCGCCAGGCCAAGTCGCCTACCGTAGGCACGAACTTTAAGGCCCAGCTGGCTGAGCTCATGGCTACGCTCGGCGCCACTGCGCCGCACTACGTGCGTTGCATCAAGCCCAACACCATGAAGGCTCCTGGTACTTCCCAATTCAAAGCCATCTTTCCCCGCAGCCGCCCAATTTTTTGATCACCCATTGATTCACCGATGGTTGTCCACAGCGATGTTCGATGACGACATGGTGCTGGCTCAGCTTCGCTATGCCGGTATGATGGAAACCATCAGGATTAGGTAGACCACTCTTACCCGGGGGGAGGGCTAATGGGAGGCGTGGCTGACTCTCTCGTTGTTGTTCTCCATGGTAAAGGCGCCTGGGCTACCCGGTGCGGTACCCGGTGAAGGAGTTCATGTATCGCTACCGCATGCTGCTACCGCTTGGCTATGCCAATGACCCGAAAAACAAGGACAAATCCGGGCAGCTCGACCTGTTTGCCGTCGCCAAGAATATTCTTAGCAAGGTCCCGTGCCCCAGTGACGATGGCAGCCTTCAGTGGCAGCTCGGGAAGAGCAAGGTCTTCATGAAGGAAGCGCAGGCACGTGCACTCAATCAACCGCTTGTTGCCGTCGTTGTATCCTTTCTCTTATGGGCTCACACGGCGCACGACCCCACAGAGCGCCGCAGTGGAAAATACCCGCAACAAGGCGATCTGGGCAAAGGTGGTGACCATCCAGTCGTGGTGGCGCATGGTGTGGACGCGCAACTATTTCGCAGAGATGCGACAGGCCGCCAAGCTCATTCAAAAAGGTACCGTCCCGCTTGTCTCGCTGACAGTCTTTAGACTGCTGACCAACTGGTTCTCTTCTTTTCGTCGTGCTCCTCAGTCGTGCGAGGGTTCCTCCAACGGCGTCGATATGCTGTGTTGATCGCGGCCGACAGAAAGAGGAAAGAAGAGGCCAGGAAGAAGAGCGAGGAGGAGAGCAGAAGGAGGGAAGAGGAGAGGTTGGCGAAAGAAGAGGCAAGGCGCAGCGAGGAGGAGAAGGAGAAAAAGAGCAAGAATGAGCAGTCCGTCCCTGCGCTCAGCATCACTCAGCCGCGCGTCCACTCGGTTCTCTACGATGAAAAGCCGATGGTGAGCATGTACAAGACCAGCTCGCCTCTCGTGACCGTTAGCGCGGCCGACGATGCAGCGCCGGGATCGTTGAGCGCAGACAGTGCCTGGCGGGATCAAAAGGATGCCTTGGACGTAAAGGGGTACCTTACCCGAGCCCTCCGTGACTGTGACCGTAACCGGTGTTCCTCGATCATTTGTGTTCCTCTCTGACCACGTGGTGTGCTGTGCGCATTTTGAGCAGCAAGGAGGTGGATCCGGCCGCAGCATCGCTGAGGAGGCGTTTGACGTCGAAACGAGATGCCACGATAAAGAGACACACGCCCATGCTGCGTAAAGGCGATTCGGGAGAGTGCGTTCACCTGTTCTGCTCGTGTTTCGCGCGGCCCTTTCTCGCCTGCTCTCTCGCCTACCACCACCACCACCACTACTGACACGGTCTTGCTCCTCCCGTCCCACCGCCTGCAGTCAGTACCCGGACGTGATCGACAGGGATGCAGCCAGCAAGTACGACATTATGGAATACGCGCAGACGCATTTCAACTTCGAGCGAGTGAAGAAGCGGACCATCCGCACCTTGGGCAGGAAGAAGGGCGACTTCTCCCTTTCGGAGATCCTCTGCTACTCCAAGGTGCGCACTTATTTGGTTTGCCGGAGAGCCTGCTCTCGAATGCTCCCCCTATCCGATTCTCCTCCCTGACCAATTCCCCCCCCCCAACCCCATTTGCAGAAACTCGAGCAACCTCTTCACACGACCCAGAACGCCAACTTTATCAAGTTTGCCGTCAAGTTCTTCAAGAGTACGGGACACTCTGCCCCTCTGCCGTTTTGCGCTGTCCCTTACTCAGCTTGCTTTTCCGGCCACAGTGATCACTAGGTTCGTCGATGGCGAAGCTCACTTTGATGTGCTGAAGGAGGTCTTCCTCGCTGGTATCTCCAACGGAGGTTCTCTGCGTGCATTCCGCAATGAACTCTACTGCCAGGTCATCAAGCAGACGGTGAAGAACCCTTCCAAGTGCGCATTTCCATCTCCCCACGCCTGTTCCCTCTTGGCTTGCACACTCCGCTTCAGCCCTCACACACACACACACACACACACACACACACACACACACACACAGGGACAGCACCATGCGCTCGTGGGAGCTGCTCTCCGCGTTCTGCGCTGTGTTCTACCCCACGGATGACTTTGTCCCCTACCTGGCGTCCTATCTCATGCAGGTAACAGCACCACGCCACTCTCACTCCCAAGGTCTGTTTTCGTGTAGCTAACCTACCTGTGATTGTGTGGGTCCAGAACTTCGCCAATCCGACCGAAGTCGGCCAGTACGCACAGTACGCTTACGGCAAGCTCAAGGAGATGTCCTTCCACTTTGCGAACAAGCTCTCGCGGTTGTATCCGCCGTCCAGGCTCGAGCTCGAAGCCAACAGGGTACCCTCTCCGGCGCCCTGCCAAAGCTGAGCATAAGTAGCACCTTCCGTTCCTCACGTTCTTTTCCGTGCAGGAACGCAAACTGATCCCCGTGTGGTTCCACGTCCCTGGCGGCATGTCCACGTGCGTCATGAGCAGCGCCGGCGCTACTGCTGCCGGTATGCGCCTACTCGGATCTCCATGCCGCTGCTTTTGGTGTTTATCACGCCGACCAACCTTTACTGACCCACGGCTCTTGCCCTCCGCTGCAGATGCCTTTACCCCTCTGACCTCGAAGAACCTAAAGCTCGCCGACCCCATGGAATTCGCCATTTTCGAGATCTATCCTCACCTCAACCTCGGTACTGTGCCGCCGAGGATGTGCTTCACAGCTGGCTAGCATACTCACAGTGTTTTCTGGCGTGCAGGCCGTTCGCTGTCGCCCAGCGACTTCCTGGCGGACATGCTGAGCAAGGCGGAGAAGTATGGCCACGAGTCGCTCTTCTGGTTCAAGAAGAAGCTGTGGCTCGACCCCACCACCCTCCCCGAAGACCCCGTTGAAGCCCGCTTGGAGACGCTTCAGATTCACGCCGATATCGTTTCTGGTACGACGGTCACACCTCTTGCGGCTGGGCATTCCCCCACAGCTTTTTGCTCACAATGCCCTCGCCTCGTACAGGCAAGTTCCCTTGCCCACACGAGCAGGCGCTCGTGCTGAGCGGCATCAGGTTCCTCATCGATGAGATTCAAGACGCGCAGAGCACCAAGGTTTTGAACTTGTATGTACATAGGCCTGCCGAGATTGGTCCTCCCCCGTGAGACGCGGCGGTGCAGTGTGCTGACAGTGGCGAAAATTTTTGGTTCCCCACAGCTGCGAGAGGTATGTTCCGCAAGCGTTGATTCCCCAGAAGCCCGCGGCGGAATGGACTCGTATCGTCCACGAAGAGGCTGAGAAGATCAGAGGCTTCGAGCTCAACGAAAGCGGACTGGTCAACCTGTTCCTCAAGAAGGGTGTGTACACCTGCTCTCGTCCTGTTGTCATCACAAGTGTGTGTGTCCCTCCCTCGCGGCATGTTGTGTTGACCTTTCGTGCAGCGCAAAAGCTGTCGCTCTACGGCAAGTCGCTGTTCCAAGTGCATATGGCCACGACCGACATCGACATTCCTGACTCTTTCATGCTTGCCATCGATGTCAATGGCATCGAGATTCGCGACAAGGACAGCGGGCACGTCGTTCGTGCTGCGCACGCCTGTTCTAGAACGGCCCCCTGATACCTGCGTTTTCTCCTGCCTCCACCCAACAGGGACCTTCTGAGGCACTTCGCGTACCCAGACCTTGGCTCGGTCACGTACGACGCCGGCAGCACTGTGGTCAACTTCCACGAAAGAATGCAACGTCGTCCCCTGCACATCAAAACTCCACTTGTACACTTGATCTCTTTCCCCACATTTTGCCCTCCGCCGCCTCTGACACCGACGCGTGCGTGGGCGTTTTTAGGGCGTGGAGATTTGCAGTCTGTGCGAGGACTACCTGTACTGGCTGCGGGAGGATTCCGGGACGGCGGTCGCATTGCAGGACTACGTGGTCACCGATAAGAATCTGCTCTCCTTCACCAAGGGGCAAAAGATCGAGCTCCTTTCCAGGTCTCAGATGCCCTTCTTCTTTCTCTCTCTCTTCCCCTTAATGTGGCTAAACCCTCACGACCGTGCAGGGAAGGTAACTGGTGGAGGGGCAAGTTGAACGGGAAGACCGGTTCATTCCCCGCGAGCATGGTGGAAATTTTGATCACCACGACGAACACCAACCTGGCGGCCGGCAAGCTCAGGAAGCGCCTCTCGGAGCGCATGTCTACGGTAAGTGTCCCCCCCACACACACGCTTGGGACCTAGATTCCGACGTCCTGACTGGGCGACACTGGCCACACAAACGCAGAGAGACTTGGCTGCCATGAAGCTCACAGATAGCGGAACTGAGCGGCCGCGAGCGGGTTCTCGAAGAGAATCGAGGTACGCGCTCCTCCAACGTAGCTTGGTGAGTTCGATTCACGTGCCCCAGTCCCTGACACTGAGGTGGCGTAAAGGGTGGGAGGCGTCGCCGAGCCTCTCGAAATGAGGAACGTGCCGCGTAAGAGCAGCAGGACGTATTATCGGAAGATGTCTGAGTCATCGGGACAGCACAGCTTGGCTCTGCCCGCGATGAGCGACCGCAACTCGGCTCGGCTCAGCCGTCGTTACGAGATGACCGAATTCGCTCAGAGCAACTTTAAGGCCGTCGCCCCGACCTCTTCCGGCGGGTTGAAAAGTATGTGTTCCGTCTCTCAGCCTGTCTGCGCGCACACACGTATGCTGACGGGGCGTACTAACTGGGTGTCCCGCTTTCAGACTCGCGCACCGACCTCCTGTCCAACAGCATCGGGACGCTGAGGCGGGGCATGATGGGCAGTCGCAGTAAGCTCACCACCGAACCGCCTGCCCCTAGCGCCCTGGCCCCGTCCGTCTCAACGTCAACGTCAACGCCGGAACTGAGCGTGCCCTCGGTCACGTTCACCGACGTGCCCATCCGAGAGCCCCTCACCAAGAACCTCCCCGAGGAGTTCGCGAAGGAGGCCACCAAGATCTTCACCATGGTAATGAAGTACATGGGCGACTACCCCTCCCAGAAGGGACTGGACTCGTTCAAGCTCATGCAAAAGGTGCGTCGACCTCCGCAACAACCCCCTTTTGCTTGCCGCGCTTCTCACCTCGCGTGACTTGAATGCTTGTGCTCTGCAGATTTGCCAAAGGGGCATCGACAACTCCAAGCTCAGGGACGAGCTCTACTGCCAGCTGATCAAGCAAGTCTCCATGAACCCCAAGAGGTTCGTGCAAAGGGCCCTGCCACCTGCCATTATTTCGTCGTGGAGGTGCTTGGCTCACTGTGGCTTTTCGCGTGACTCAGCGGTAACACCATCCGCGGCTGGGAGCTGCTCGCCATTTCCTGTGGTCTCTTCGTCCCTTCCCGTGCTCTGGGTCCGTACCTGGTGGACTTCCTCACCGAACACATCAAGGCAGACGAGAAACAACTGGTACGCCATCGCTCTGGCTTTTCCTCTCTCTAATGACCACCACCAATCTAGTGTCAGCTGCAACTGCGTACTGACCCGCATCTGTTAAAGCCCAAGGCGCAGCAGGACATTCAACGGCTCGCTCAGGCAGGCCTCCGCCGCCTGGACCGTATTCGAGCGGTGGGCATGAGAGCCCATGCGCCCTCGTTTGTAGAGTACGACGCAGTTCGGGTACGAGGGAGGGAAAACGGGAAAGACGTGCGGTGCCTCAGCTGTTCACTGACTGTACATCCCCTGCCATGAATCCGCTTCTTGGGATGCACAGTGCGCGGAGCAGGTGCCGTGTACGGTGTGGACGTTTGACGGGGAGAGCCACGTCGTCCGGGTGGACATGGCGGCTACCGTGAAGGACGTCATGACCCATGTCATCGAATCCATCGGCCTCAGCCCGGCGGCTGTTGCGGCCCGCGACTGGGCCTTGTGCGCCATCCGCGGCAATCCCGACGATGCCAAGCACCGCTTCGGCCTTGGTTCGTTAACCAACACTGGGCCATTGCCCATTCTTCAATTGCCTTTGCTTTGTCGCTCGCTCACCTGGGCGCCAAACCCGCATACAGAGACGGGCGAGAAGCTGGCGGAGAAGGACCACGTGTGCGATGTCGTGGCCGCCTGGGAAAAGGAAGAGAAGGTCAAGGGACCCGTGCAGCTGCTCTTCCAGGAGTGGCTCACGCTCGACCAGACCAGCCCCGTGGACGACCCCGCCGCCATCCACCTGCTGGCCCACCAGGCTGTCAGCCGCATCGTGTCCGGTCGCTACCCTGTCACCGAGGGCGAGGCGCCTTACTTGACCGCGCTCCAGTTTTACTTTGACAAGCTCAAGGTGCGCCCGTAGTCTTGCATGGACGCTTTGTTCAGGCCCCATGCAATCCCCTGGTGTGTGTGCTGACGCTCGATGCGACAGGGCAAGGTGGACGAGCCGATCACGGAAAGGTCGCTCTACATTTCGCTGTTCTATCTGCCGATCAACCTAAAGGCGCGGAGGAGCGACGAAGAGTGGCTCAGCGCGATCTTCAACGAGTGGAACGGCCTAGATCACACCATGACCATGACTCAAGCCGAGTCGCTCTATCTCGAGACCGCTCAGCGGTGGAAGTTCTTCGGCGGCAACGTCTTCTACGCCGAGAGCAAGCAATTCCCGAAAGCCAACGCGCTCGCCGTCCACAGGGACGGTCTCGCCGTCCTGCGCCTCCCSGAGAAGGAGCCCCTGGCATTCGCTCCCTTCCGCGGTACCTACAACACCTGACCTCGCTAGATGRGCTGATCTCGGCTAACTCCTCCTTGGCGTGGAAACCGTTACAGCAATCTTCAACTGGTCGTCGACCCAGAACTCGGTGGGCGTCGTGGTGGGCTCCCTCATGAACCCCCACCGCTATGTCTTCTCCACCTCGCAGGTTCGTGGTCTCCCCTTATTTCTGTGCCAAAAAGAGCGCAGCGCCCTATGCCAGATGAGGAGGCTAAAACTGCTCACGACCCACAGGCGCCCTCGATGGTGCAAACCTTCGTGTGCTACATGGAGAAGCTCGTGG
The DNA here is from genome assembly GCA_000826445.1 of Acanthamoeba quina. Taxonomy (NCBI): domain Eukaryota; phylum Discosea; order Longamoebia; family Acanthamoebidae; genus Acanthamoeba; species Acanthamoeba quina. The sequence continues at coordinate 22,418 of CDFN01060180.1, read as the reverse complement.
CCGAGACGAGGCAGCAGGAGGAATCCAAGGCGCAGGGCTTTTCCCAGGCCACACTGCGCGACATGCGCACCAGGCGTCCCTTCTAGACCACCTACCTCAGTTGTGTGAAACTCTCTTTTCATGAGCCTCTCATCGCGATGCTACACTTCTGTTCTTTCGCGTACGGTTCGAGGTCCTGCGTTACACCGTGCCAAAAGCGAGACGCGCGGATGAGATATTCCTCAGACCAGCTTCCCACACCAGCCAAAGTCACGACACTGGCACCTTGCAGGTCCAGGAGTGAGTGAGCAAAAAAAAAAAAAAAAGGAGTTTGGCGCAGTGTCGACAGAATTGACACCACGCGAAACGGGACAACAAGCCAGAGCACTTGCTTGACGCGTAACTTGGACGGCGGTGCTGCAATTTGATTGGAATCAAGGCTGCCTTAATTCTTTGACCGACCACAGTGAGAAGAAGGGTCGAGTGAGCGACGAAGAAGCCAACGCGATTATGAGTAAGCAGCAAGATCACAATCTCTCGCCTGAGGAGCTCGAGCAGCGCCTCAAGGAGAAGAAATGGGAGACCGTACAGATCAAGGTGTGTAGACGCTGCTTCTTGGAACACCCCCAACTCTCAACCCCATTTGCGGCTGAATGGGGATTTTATGTTCGAATGTGCACAGGGTCTGAGTGCGTGGATTAACACGTACCTCGCAAGGGCCTCAATTCCGCCCATCGCCACACTTCCGGACGACATCACTGATGGCGTCAGGCTCCTCCAATTTCTTGAGCTGGTCACCGAGAAGCCCGTCGGTCCCTTCAAGAAGGAACCCACCAACCGCATTCAGAAGATTGAAAACTGCTCCAAGGCCATTAAGTTCATCAGTAACGATCTCCAGATTAGGCTGGTCGGTATTGGCGCTGAAGGTTCGCCTCCATGCCCCCCCCCCCTCCCTTTCCAAACAACATCTCCAGAGTCCAACCCTCATTGGCGGCTTCTTTCTGTCCCAACGTTGAATTGGGCAGATTTGGCGGATGGCAACTTGATGCTCGTGTTGGGTCTGCTGTGGAGTAGCTTCCGCAAGCTTTCTCTGGGCAGCATTGGCGACAGCCTGGAGCAAGCCGAGGGCAAGGCCGGCGCGAAGAAGGGCAAGCCCGAGGACGACCTCCTGAAGTGGATCGGAGAGCTCACCAAGGACTATGACGTGCCCGTCACCTCCTTCAAGGAAAGGTTGCAAACCGCTCCTCCCTCCACCACCCCAGCCACTGCTCTCAAGCTCCTACCTACCTACCTACCTACCTAACGCATTTCCTCCTCCTCCTCCTCCTCCTCCTTCAGCTTCAACAACGGCATGGTGTGGGCTGCGCTCATTGATCGCTTCGATCCCGACTTCCTGGACATTGCCGCTGCCAGCAGGGTAACCTTCCCGCCTTCCCGCCTTGCGCCGCCCTCTCTCTCTCTCTCGGCCTTGCGTGGCACCGCCCCACTTCCCGCGAGCGTCTCGCACGCCCGATGTTAAATATTCCACGCTCTGCAGATGAACACCGAGGACAGGCTCAACCTCATCTTCGACGTGGCCGAGAAGAAGCTGGGCATTCCCAAGCTTCTCGAGGTGTCCGATCTGATGTCGGGCAACCCCGACGAGAGGTCCGTCGTTCTGTACTCCTCGCTCTTTTACCACTCGTGGACCTCGAACCAGGAGCGCATCAAGCTCGCCAACGAGAAGCGCGGTAAGGAGAACAAGATGTCCGACATGAAGGCCAAGCTCGCCGCGGAGGAGGAGGAGAGGCTGAGGCTCCAGAGGGAGACCGCCGAGCTGAACGAGCTGAAGGGCCAGAAGGACAAGGAGCTGGAGGCCACCGAGACGAAGATCAAGAGCCTCGAGGAGCTCTACGCCGACTTGCAGGAGCAGAAGAGGAGCCTGGAGGCCCAGATCCTCGCCGAGCAGGAGGCAGCCAGCGCGAGGGCGAAGGAGGAGCAGGAAACGCTCAAGGCACAGATCGCGAAGGTCTCCGAGGAGGTCCAGCAAGACCTCAAGGCCAAGCTCGCTGCCGAGGAGGCTGCCAAGAACGAGCGCATCAAGGAGAACCTCAACCTTCTCGCCGGCAAGCACGAGCTCATCGACGTGCGTGCCTCCCCCCCTCGCACTCAATCGTTCACCACACCCACACTTCGCTCGCCCTCCAGTCTAACGCGTCTCTCTCCCCACTCCCTTTATGTCATCTTGCGCAGGCGATGCAAGAGGGCGGTATGTCCTGGCTCCCACAAGGCCCCACCGCTCTGCTCAACGCCGGCATCATGGGATCCACGCCCAGCCTGAGCCGGTTCAACGCGCTGCTCCGGGAGCACGTCAACGCCCTCCACCTCCGCCTGAAGGAAATGCAGGAGCAGGAGGAAGAGGAAACCGAAAAGAAGAACATCGAAGAGGACAGGCGCTCCCTCGCCGAGCAGGTGCAGAGCATCGTCAACGAAACCGTCGACAAGGACATGTACGAGACTCCTCCGCGCAGCCCCCGACATTATGACAGAGCGTGTGCTGATGCATGTTGCGTGGCGGTCTTCTTCTTCTTCTTCTTTCAGGGGCGAGGCCGTCGAAATCCTGGGCAAGCAGTTCAAGGGCACCAACCAAACCATGCTGCGTATCCTCTCCGTCAAGGATGCCGTGAACGAGCTCCACGAGGTGGTGGACAAGCGAGGCTACCTGATGGCGCAGGTGGAGGGCAAGCGCTGGAAGAAGAGGTGGTTCGTGCTCCGAGGGTTCACCCTCTACTACTACAACAAGAAGGAGGAGCAGGACGACATCGCCGGTGCCGAGGGCGAGGTGTCCCTGGAGAACGCCGTCGTTTCGGGCCACGACGATGCCGACGGCAAGCCGGTACGCGCGTGTGTGCGTGTGTTTGTGGCTGGGTGGGTGGGCCGGGTCTCTTCATTCGTCACGCCCGTGTGTGTGGTCATTTCCAACCTTCACTTTATTTTCGCTTACCATAAGGAGAAGGACGATAAGGAGGCCAAGGGAGGCAGTACCTCGAGTCTCGTAAGACTCCTTTTCATGTTTCGTGTTTCATATTGTCGTCGTCGTCGTTTGTGCCAAAACCGCTTTTACATACCCATATACTACGAGTGCGTGTGGCGCTGGCGCGAGACTAAACGTTGCGGTGCCTGTTTGTTTTCCCGATGTCTAGGCGTGGACCATCAAGATCGCCGTTTCTGAGGAGAATGGCGACCACACCGACAGGGAGGAGGTGCGCCTGGCCTGGAATCGCCTCTTTGCGTTGTCGTACGCTAGTCGCTGACATCCGGTTCCATTCCCGACAACAGCTGATCGTCGGTGCCAAGACCATGGAGGAACGCAACGACTGGCTGACCCTGATGCAGGGCAAGGTCCTCTACCTGCAGTATCTCGCCCTTTGCAGGGAGGAGCAGATCAGGCCCGACCCCCGCGTCATTTCCCTCTGCGGAAGGTACATCACCGCGCGACGCACGCCCGCGCCGACCGTCATGAGCGCGCCCAATATAGTAATTTCTTTTCCTCCTCCTCCTCCTCCTCCTCCTTCGTGGTATGCGCAGCATGAGCATTTCCGTGCTCAACCTGGACGACCTCCACATCTCCACTGGCCTGCTCAAGATCCTCCGCACCCTCTTCGAGAACCACAAGGAGGTACTACTCACGTCCCGCCTCAACCCCCCCCCCACCCCCGAGGAATTCATAATAGGGGGTGAATCAATGTTGGCGGCGAACAATTGACAAATGCACCCGTGGTATCCTGCTGCCAGGTGGAGCGCGTTTCGCTCTCGGGCACCGATTTGGACGACGAGAAGACTGCGCACGTGGCTAAGTTCCTTACGGCTGTTCCCGGCCTGGTTTCGCTCAACCTGTCCAACAACAGAATCGGCTCCAAGGGCGTGAGCAAGCTGGCCGAGGTACTCACACGAGTCGCTCGGTAAAGCTGTGCGCGCCTTCCTGACACGAAGCATGCTTTTTCTTTCGTCATCCGATCGCAGACCCTCTCGACCCACAAGCACATCAAGGTGCTCAACCTTGCCAGGAACGAGATCGACGATGAGGGCTTCCAGCGATTGGCTGCCGTCTTCAAGCACAACGTCGACCTGGAGCAGGTCACCCTCACCCGAAACAAGATCACCGGTACCCCATTGGCCTGCCCACGTTTTGTTGGAGATCCGTCCCATCTGTGTGCATCTGTGTCGGCTGCTGACCCGGGTGCGCTCTCTCAACAAAAAAGGCGCCTCTGGCTCTTTCACGGAGGCTGCTCAGGCCTTCTCCTCGCTGGAGAAGCTGTCGAGGCTGTCGCTTAACCGCAACCAGCTGGGCGACGAAGCTGCCTTCGAGCTGGCCAAGGTGTTCCAGACCCACCCCTCGCTCGTTGTCGTCAAGCTGCAGAACAACAAGATCGGAACCGCTGGCGCCGCGGCCATCTTCGACGCCCTCAAGACCAACACCTCGGTCACCCAGGTCAGCCTTAGCTACAACCTCATCGGCAACGACGCCCTCAGGTAC